>JANJGK010004797.1:52500-55853 GCA_039081455.1 Macrobrachium rosenbergii
AGTAATACCTGGATAAAAGGGGCCTCTCAATACAGTAAGACCTGGATAAAAAGGGACAGTCAGCACAGCAATACCTGGATAAATGGGGACAGTCAGCACAGTAATAACCAGGTGAAAAAGGAGCCAGCATGGCAAATACCTGGATAAATGAGACAGTCACCACAGTAATACCCTGGATAAATGGTACAGTTAGTGCAATAATATTTGGATATAAGGAACCGTCAGTACCAGTAATACATGGATAAATGCAGGCAGTCAGAACAGTGATACCTGGATAAAAGGAACAGTCACCACAGTAATACTTGGATAAATGGGACACTTACCACATTATTAGCTAGATAGATGAGACAGTCAGCAACACTAATATTCGGATAAAAGGGACAGTTAATGCAGTAATTCCTGGATAAAAATGACAGTCAGCACAGTAACATTTGGATAAAGGGAACAGTCAGCACAGAAATTTCTGGATAAAAGGGACAGTCAGTGCATGGAGGTGCAGGAAAATTCTTGTCAGTCCACATTTTTCCTGGGCTGTGCCGGGTTGGTCAGCTAATTATATATATATATATATATATATATATAAGGATGTATGTATGTTCCAGCATAACTCTGAAAAATGCATTAAGCAATTTCAACCAAACTTGGTACACAAATGATTTACTATCTTGAATAGAATTGAATAGAATACTGTGGGGGGTAAGACATCATTAGCGCCCAAGGGCACCAAAGGGGGTTGGGGTGGAAGGGCTTCCCTGAAATGGGGCTGGTTCTGCCAGTGAAACAGGGCTGATTATGCCCGTAGACTTAGTAACTTTATGAGTTTATCATACCTAGTTTCGGTATACATATGACTTACTATCTAGAACAGAATACTGTGGGGGGTAAGACATCAATGGCACCAAAGGGGGTTGGGGGTTGGAAAGGGGGTTGGCAGAGAGAGAGAGAGAGAGAGAGAGGTGTTAGGGAGAAGAAAGAGGGAAAGAGACAGGGAGGGTTGGGGGAGAGAGAGAGAGAGAGAGAGAGAGTAGATTTGGTGTTAGGGAGATAAAAGAGACGAGAGAGAGAGAGTAGAGAGAGAGAGAGAGAGGTTATAAGGAATTACAAGGATTAGGTTGTCTAAGACTTTTTAGTCCAGCCGAGGAGACATCATGTGCTCACTTGTCTCTAGGAGCAGGTTTTACTGTTCATTCACAGTGTTCTAATGATTTTATCTAGCTTTCTTATAAACTCTTCCACGCTGTTGCTGCTGATAATTTCTGGTGGCAGTTTATTCCATGCGCCACATATCTTGTATGTGAAGAAGTTCCCACAATGAGATGTGTTGTATCTCTTCAGTTCTAGTTTTCCATCCATTATTTCTTGTCTGGTTTTCATTTAATGTGAAGAGGGTTACTGTCTACTTTTGTTATGCCTTTTCAATATTTTGAATGTTTCTATGAGTTGTCCCTCGCATTCGTTGTGTTTTCTAAGCCATACATGTTCAGGCTCTCTAGTCGTCTTTGGTAACCTATTTGCCTGATGGATGGAATTAGCTTTGTGGCTCTTGCTTGTACCCCTTCTAATCTATTTATGTCCTTTCTCAGTGTTGGTGACCAAAACTGTACTCATATTCAAGATGAGGTCTAACTATGGATGTGTAGAGCTGAAGCGCCGTTTCCTTGTTTCTGTATTTGAACTGCCTCTTTATGTATCCAACTAGTTTCTGTGCCTTCTTTTCAGCTTTTTTGCACTCTTTTGTGGATATTAAGTCCTTGGTAATAATGACTTCAAGGTCCTCTTCTTGTTCTACACTGCTTGTGTCATTTCCAAGCAGAGAGAGAGAGGGAGAGAGACAGGGAGAGAGAGAGAGGGAGAGAGTGAGTGAAATAAAGAGTGAAAGAGAGAGAGAGAGAGAGAGAGAGAGAGAGAGTTTATCGATTGTCTTTAAGACTTATCACAGGTAGTGCCGGGTTGGTTAGCTATTATATATATATATATATATATATATACATATTACACATATACATATACATATATATTATATTATATATATATATATATATATATTATATATAAAACATACATAGCAGGTGACCGGACCTTCGTATTACCTATGGGTCTTAGGGTAAATGGACGTCTTTCCTAGCTCAGGGCAGTGCACGCTGAGTAATCTGGTTCACACGATGGCCTTGTAATTCTTAGCAGTAAGTTGTGGCGGTTGCTGATGCAAAAGTTCTGAAAGAAAAGGAATTAATGGAAGTTTGCTTTGATAACTCATCCTTCAATTGTTAATTATATACTGTATATATTGGTATGAACTCCTTTATTAATGCAAGAGCCACCGCAAATCTTCATTTATCTTATGCAGATTCACTTCTCAGAATCAGTTGCCAAAATAGACAAAGATTCCGGACAAAAAAAAAAAAAAAACAAATAACACAGATCTCAAGCAAGAAGAGACACTCAGGAGAGGGAAAGCAAACCAAGAACAAAATACCTTAACAATTAATTTAATGACAATAAGTAAACTTGAGTATTACAAAGGAGCGTCGCCCAAAAAACTGATCTAGGGACAGGAAAAACTCACTTGCAAACAAAACCTCAATCACTACCACCATTCTCCTAGCTAACTATCATATCCAGTAGAATAAGAGAAAGAACTAGTAGGAAGTAAAAAACAACGCTTGTACAAAATCGGAATTTCAACTATCACACGATAGAAAGAGGCATACGAGAGGAAAAAAAATATCCTTAAACTTAATATTTCTAGTACATAATAAACAATAACAACGAAACCATCACCGTTTCACTGAAGAAAATATAAGCATTAAATAGCTTATTTAGCTAAGTAAATCTGTCCTTAAGACAGGGGTTTCACATCAAAAACACTCCGGGAGAAAAAAAATAATACAAGGGGGCGACGAGATGACGATGGTCCTGGCGATGACCCAACTATTCAGTATGGCGAGTATCGATATTAATATAACAAATAGCGAAGAATTATGTAGGTAAATCTCACCCTTCTTCGAACTCAGAGGGCCTCCTGACGACTCCAGGAGACAACGCCGCTCCGCACTCTCAGGTGGGCAAACAGGTTGACCCACAGCACAGCTCAAGGCAAGAGGGCGCAAGGCAGACCTCAACACTGCAACTCAGCACAGGATACGTGTCCGTAGGAGCGTGCTTACGATACTCTCGGGACACGACCCCGAAGAAAAGCAGAGACCCTTGATAATATTCCAGAGGTCAGCGAGTGCACAAAAAAATAGCAGGGTGGCGAGATCTCCTCTCAGTGGAGCCAAAAAACCAATCCTTTCGTTAGAACAGGCTAACCACGTCAGGTCGGGAAGACGGGAGAATAGGGAAAATAGCGA
>JANJGK010004799.1:2500-37500 GCA_039081455.1 Macrobrachium rosenbergii
TATATATATATATATATATATATATATATATATATATATATTAATAATTATAACTACTCGGAGTAACTTTTAATTTCATTCTTTCTCTTTGTGTTAGTGTTATTTATGTTCCAATAGTTATCCATTTCAACAACAAGGATCCTTGGGGGAAGGGAGATCTAATTCTAACCAGAGAGAGAGAGAGAGAGAGAGAGAGAGAGAGAGAGAGAGAGAGAGAGAGAGAGAGAGAGATAACCATTAATGAGTTAATTATGACGTAAAAACGTTAACTTCATTGAATGAAGTAGGGGATATGATTAACCGGAAAACATGCTAGGGAAGTTTTTGCATCGTCACTATTAAAGTATTTAAATTTTAGTTGTATTGGTTTTAAATTTTTCAGTACGTATTACAAAGTAACGTTTTATTCATTAAACGATTAATTCTTTTGTGTATTCTATATTTTCCCCTCATTTAACTTTTGCTTGATGTTATTGGCAGCTGACAGAAAATGTTTTAGTATTCTGTATAAGTTTGGAAGTAACTGGATTTTCCTTACCATCCCCTGAAAAAAGGAATTGCTAAGTTTTTATCCTGTATTATTTATGGTAAATTTATATGTACTACGACAAGATGCAAGTAAATGTATCTACAGCTTTTTATAATCGTCCGCACCTGATGAGAATCAAATTTAATGATCGCTATCTTTTCGTTAAAAAATACCAAATGGCATTCATTATTACCAATGTTATGTTTGCAATGTTTCCTGAGAGGAAACTTACCATATCTATCGAGGTCTGATTATGGTGATAGGACACTGCAACCATTAATAGCAGATGCATATATAAAAATGTTTATCCCTAGCATCACCACTTTAATGAACATTATGATTTTTCTTTCAAGTGTAATGTTCTGTAACTTAGGTCACATTACATGAACAAGCCTTTCAGCACTTATCGTTAATTTTCTCTTTCACAGTTCAATATTTTCTTCGAGAAAAGTGAAATATTTCTTATAAAATTCATAATTCACTGCAGAGCAGAGTACACTAGCGAATGTTTTGTCGACTATGTTTTGAAAGGTATATTATGATCAGATTTTTATGTATTGAAACCAAGATGAACAATATCTATGACATAAGCACATATTCTTGAATCTTAGTTCAAATTAACCCCTCTCTTTTTAAACAAATGTCTGCAGCAACAAATAGGAAATTTTAACGAAAAGAAAATTATGTTAGATCAGGAACCCGAGTAATTTGACCAGGAACCCGAATAATTTGACCATCTGTTAATAGACTGCACAATTTGGTGACTTTCACGCTCCGTGCTGTTTAGCCGGAGGATGTCATAAATTCTAGGACCCCTGCCAACATTACTCAAGAGTCCTTAGTCATCTCTCCATTACAATAAATTAGACTAAGAAAACTTACGGTGCTTTAATACAAAGATATTTTGGTGTATATTTAATTATTTCAACTAATGAAAAGTATTTCATGTTTTCATCGAGGAATGATTCCTTTTAATTTTTTTAACTTATCTTAATCCTTTTTATAAATTGTAGCAACGTATTAATGAATAATTTCTATTCAAGATTACCGATCACATTCTTTACCTTTGAAAAATTCATTCTTTTAGGAATATCTCACAATTTTTTACGCCTCTTAGGATACAGTTTTTGCAAAATATCCATTGCTGAACAAGGCAGGCTGCACAAAGCAGCTACATCGCAATATCTTAGATAAGCTGAAAAGATTTGGCTGAAGCAGGAAAGATTAAATATAAATCCCATTGCCTATTACCATGTAGCCTATTCTTACTCATCCTCATTTTGTTCATTTCATCTGTTTACAAAACATTCAAATTTTATAGCTGGAAATAAGTTTAAAATTGTTTTCACACATAGGAACAAGTTTTGTAATTTCCACACACCAGAGGCAATAATTAACAGCATTGTATTTTAGTCCACAGTAATTCCGCAGTCAATGAAATTACAGCAATTAATATTTAAAGTTGGTAATGATTTCAGCAATATTGCCTATTTTGAAATTTAGTTATGAATATAAACTAAGGGAAAGCTAGCTTAAATGTACAAGAAAGTTGGAACTAAGCCGTGAAATGTTTTGCACAGTCTTGTATCTCTTCCGCTTGATTTGTAATCTGAAGGTTATAGCCGTGATTCAGTCAATCCATCTGATTTCCTCCGAGTGGTTAGCCATGGCTGTATCTAACTCTGTCACTCAGTCTGAAAATACAAGAAATGTAAAATGAAAAATAGCTTAATAGAAACTTAAAATAATGTACTTGGAAATAGGCTCTAGAAGAAAACTAAATAACTTTCCATTTGTTCTGTGGAGGGGGGCTCTAATTTCGAAACACCCTGTATGTATATATATATATATATATATATATATATATATATATATATATATATATATATATATATATATATATATATATATATATATATATATATATATATATATATGTATATATATATGTCTATATTTCACTCTCCACTTTGAGGGTATACAGATTAATAAAGCTTTTGACTCTGAATTTAATTATCGGAATGTTTTTGGAGTGTTCTTCACTTTCGTCTGCTGTAAGTTTCTGAACGAAGGTAATCGTTGGCTACTGATGGAGCTATGTGTATATAATATACACCTACATTAGAAACACCAGACTATTGTATACACGCAACTCTGTAATTCATTGACAGTAAAATCATATTCATGGCAATACTCGTTCCTCCTCGAAAAATGACTATATTGAAGATACACTTTTGAAGAGATGCAATATGAAAATAATGACAACACCTGCTTTAAACGAATATGCAATTTGAAGGGATCGTGTCAAAGCCTGTTACTTTAATAGAGAATGAAAATAAGCAAAGATCCCAGCAGCTTATTTGCTGAAACGCAATTGCTATAACCATGGGGTCATGTATACCCTGGTAATAGCCCATTGCATTATTTTGCCAGGTCAATTTGTTGGGCTAATTGCTTTACACTCTCCACCAAACACAGATGTTTTAGCCTTAAAACAATTACTTTTCCCATCCTTTGAGATTATTGAAAGTTTATAACGCAGTATCTGAAAGCCAAACTGAACAAAAACATTTCATTTTTGGCAAAAATGAAGAACAGAATAATTTGAAAGATAAAAGTTTTATATTTCAAGCATATCTCCCTTTTCTCGCTAGATGGAGCTATTTCTATGGTTTCAGGATTTTAAGTCTCTAATATCGGGCAAGAAAATACAAGATGAAAAAAGTTTTGATGATTTACGAAAAAAACGGACACCAATACATTTTCCGTTAATGGTCATGAGTCTGAAATGGCCACAATCACGTCATTAGAAGCAAGACGACACCAATCGAAATATTCTACGAGAAAGATGCACAAGAAGACACTCACGCACACGCATATATATATATATGTATATATGTATATTTATATAATATATATATTTTATATAATATATATATATATATAGATATATATATATATATATATATATATATATATATATTATATACATATACATATATGACATTTTTTTTATCACACCGTGATTTATATACGATCATGAAGCTACAAATATCGCTTAATATCAAATCCACGCTACCTCTCTTGATAGCTCAGTGGTTAGCGTCGACTGGATTCGCTGGATGCGCGTCTGTGTCGTGGGATCGAGACTCGGCAGTGCCCGTCCATTTATCACTTATAATTTCCCCTTCGGTAATAATTCCCCATCGGGGATATTCCCGAGGTAGCGTGGATTTGATATTAAGCGATATTTGTAGCTTCATGATCGTATACATACATATATATATATATATATATATATATATATATATATATATATATATATACTCGTATATATATATATACATATATATATATATATAAATCGACATTCATAATTTATTTATAACGTCTTATTCGGAGTAACTACGAACTGCAGTGATGCAGTGCTTACAGCATGTACGTCAGAGTTCAGCATTTCTTTCTCTCTCAGCATCTCTCGGTCCTCTTGCTTCGTTGCCTAAATTGCGATGGGAGCAGAGGCACTTGTGCAATCTCCTGAACACACTCACGCCTCGCTGCAAGTAAGCTAAAGAACGTGACCTGTCCTAAATTCTTTCCGATAACATCGCTACTGGACGCTAGAAAGTATCGTTTCAGAGGAAGTTACGAGCTCCTGAGAGTCTCTTCTCCTAAACTTCACTGATTCTAGATTAATTTTTATAGGTGCGATCGTGTGTTTGTCTTGTGAGTTGAATGTGATTCTGTATGTTGAATAATAGGGCGTTTGTTCTTGGGTATTGTTCATTTTTAATTTTACAGTAATATTTCTCGTAAAGGATTATGCCCCCAACTTATATTTGATTTCATTGAATGAAATCAAATAAAAACGAATAAAAAATGCACCGAAGTTCCATAGGTGCATTCGAGTTTTCTGTACAGCGTATAATCAATACCACCCAAAATAGATCTATATTTCGGTAGTCTCGATATAATGCTGTAGGAGCCGTGGCCCATGAAACTTTAACCACGGCCCGGTGGTTAAAGTTGCCAGACGCACGATTATGGCTAACTTTAACCTTAAATAAAATAAAAACTGCTGAGGCTAGGGGGCTGCAATTGAGTATCACTGACGACTGGAGGCTGGATGATCAACATAGCAATTTGCAGCCCTTTAGCCTCAGTAGATTTTAAGATCTGAGGGCGGACAGAAAACTGCGGACAAAAAAAGTGCGGACGGACAGACAAAGCCGGCACAATAGTTTGGTTTTACAGAAAAGCAAAAACGGGTTGAGGGTCGGGGAGATGCTAATACGTTTGGGAAGAACCAGAACTCACTCATGTAGTGGTGTGGAGACCTGAAGAAAAAAACTTTTTTTCCAATAATATAAAATTCCCCAATTTTCTTCTTTCTGTGAAGGTCACTAAGTAAAACTCGCTAGAGAAGGAGTTTCTTTGAGAATTAGTTTCCGGGCGATAAATTTCTCAGACACTGTTCTTTTCATCCTTGTATTCTCCCTAGGCTTCCCTTTAACGATTTCACCCCATTCAGGCCAAAGCTCGAATTTCTTCTTGAGGCAAAGTAATTAATACCAAATTATCTGTGTAAATATCCATCTCATGGTCCAATATAATAGATGCTAGAATTTTTATATAATTCATTTCATTCACATGGAAATGCATAGCGTATGTGCCTGAGCCCCAGAGTTAGTAAGCAAATTCGAAATTTAAGTCAGTCAAAAAAGTGTAGAAGATAGCACGCGGGTTCTGGTAAGTAACCGGCTCTAGTGTAGCAAACAACGAGTATATACAATAGGGACACGCAAGATCTTAGTGTTTGTAGTTGCTTAATCTGTAACCTCATCGAACTAAAAATTACTTTGCTATGCGTATATTGTAGTATATTTTTGTTAAGTATTTCAGAATTAGACCACTCATTTTATGCAGGATTTCGTACTTGATTCAAGAATTTATAAGTTCGCATGATGTCTTTCAGTTTTCTAAGGAGTGCTTTTTCTGTCGTTTACCACTATTATTTATTTATATACTTTTAGAATTAGTCTGCACAGTAGCCATTGCGTCGACAGCAAAGTATATCCTTAACGCATCTTCCTTTTAATTCAGGTATGGTAAAGTTCCTACAAATAACTATCATCTATTAAAAAACCGTTTTTTTTTCTCAATAATTTATCTCGCTGTCAAGGAAGGGACCAAAAAATTTGGATAACTCTCTGAATGCTTCCCAATAAGGCGTGACTAACTGCTATAATATCTTATCCCATAAAAATTGACTGTTCTAATATGTTAAAAAACACTGATTTTTTACGATTATTTATGTTAAAAGTAGTCGCGCTTTATTTAACATAATAGTACAAAGAAAAAACTAGGTTTTCTACATTCTTCCTTATATTAGAATTATAACCTATATAACCTGCTCCGTTACAGTATTTTCCATCTTGTCACAAGTTTTTTTTCGGACTTTAAGGCTGATATTCGTAATAAAAGGGTTATTCAACAAGATAATCGCCCTTCTCATCAGTGTACACACAACCACACACACACACACACACACACACACACACACACATATATATATATATATATATATATATATATATATATATATATATATATATATATATATATATATATATATATATATATATATATATATATATGTTATCCGTCAGGCTTAGAGCTCGCATTATTCCTTATTTTCACAAGCTTTAAGGTACTCATCGTGTGTTCCCCTTCCTCCCTCGCATTATCTTTCGCTCATCATTTCAAATATTCATTGCTGTCTGAATGTCATTTTCCCTTGTCTCTTACTGATCAACTCATCTTGACGGCTATTTTATCACACAACTTCAGATCTCAGTGAATTTCTTTCCTTTCGTTCTTAGTAGTTTCTAGTAAATTGCTGGCCTTAATATCACGTATATACATTTCGAATAACAAATTTGATCTCTCTCTCTCTCTCTCTCTATCTTTTACTGCAGAGAAATACAAGACAACGTTGACGGAGCATTATTTATGTAGCGACCAGAAATGAAGTGCTAATTCTCTCTCTCTCTCTCTCTCTCTCTCTCTCTCTCTCTCTCTCTCTCTCTCTCTCTCTCCTTGTTTCTGCCTCTGTCTCAGTCTGTCTTTCTCTCTTCCTATTTGTGAATGCATAGGTGGGTGTGTGATGCCTCCTTTCGACCTGTTTATTCTTTTTTATGTATAAAACGACTGTTTATCTGTTTATTCCTTGATAGTCCGATACACAAATAGCTGGGCCTATGCAGCTCATTCGAAACAAACGGTCCCATTATCTCCTCCGGCAAAAGCGAGAGACCCGGTGGCTCCTCAGAGACACATTTTCGGGAATGAAAGTCTCATAAAGTTGAAGATGTAGGGACGCAGGCACTGGACGGGGAGAAACCAATCTTACGGCAGAATCTGTAGCGCAATTATATTTTCAGACACGTAATGTGCTTTTTTTTTTTTTTGTTAGACAACCAAGGCAGTGGAAGTTTGTTTGCCCATGTATTATATGTGACCTTAATCTGTCGTTTTTTATGCTAACTAGCCTATTAGCTGTTTTTTGTTTAAAGCTCTCCACTCTACTTGTCTTTTGTTTCAAGATAACCACTATACTAGTTGTTATTTGTACATGGCTAAAGCTAACCAGTCTACCAGTTGCCTTTCGTTACAAACTAAATACTGTATATGTGTAGCGTTTGTAACAGGTTGATGATTGATTTGTGGATATAAAAACTGGCGTCACAGCGTCTAGGCTATTGACGCCGTATAAAATTAAATAGGAAATTAAAAATATAAATAAATAAATAAGTTTAAAAGAGGTCTCATAAGAAATATCTGTAAAACATGTATAATATACATACGTATACACATACTGTGTATGATCTAAATTTTTTGAGGAAGCCCGCCTCCCTAACAAAGATGCACAACTACTCTATATTACAATCTCGCCGAGAATTGTAGCGAGGATAAAATGTCCTTCTCTGTCCCGTCCCCAAGAGAGGAACCTATGTCTAAGCTCCCTATGTCTCACAGCCAAGGGCACAGTACAGTCATCGCAGAATGGAGGATTTTCGCGAGACATCAAGAACCCATGAGTGAGTCTTGTACGTCGAATCTTCAACCTGCACAACATCGTTTCTTGTCTCCTTTGCATATAAGAATATGAGCAAGGAGACGCTGATGGCGTAATACTGTGCATTTTTTGTTTCATTAAAAAATTTTCTCAAAGGGACTGCCAACATCTTTTTAATTGTCTGATCTACTAGCGGATGCACATCTCAATATGCAGTAGGCTTGTTCAGCAGACTAGAATATAAAGTCGTTCAACGTTTTCTGTAATCAACAAAGCGCTCGGATGTCACTTTAATTTGTTATGAAATGTAAATTGTGTTTCTGATATATGCGAATAACGAAAGTTATTTGCTCTCGTCTGTCGAATGAAAAATTCATCAAACCGATTCTCCTATTCCACTGTGACGGATAAGCCAAAAAAATAATGATAAAAAGTAATAAAAAACATAATATTATGTTGTCATCTTCTTAATGTGTTGAACAATTTATTTATAACGTTTATTATTAATATAGATTCGTCATTTAAAAAAAAATTCATTTTATAATTTGGATTGAAGCTACAAGTCGCAACTCATCTGCCATGATGGAATGTGGATGTGGATGCATTTTCAAGTTTATTTTTTCTCAGTATAGAAGGAAGCCCTTTCATCACTTCTTTGGCCTAGTATGCCATGAATGTATACAACAAACATGTTTGATTTATATGTAGATAATATTCCAAGTAGAGTATTCAGTGGGATGCCCATCAGATGGCTTTATTTGGAACGAAAAGAATTGGCCCTGACCTTAATTAAAAACATGAACAGGAATGTTTCGTGAATGAATGGACATTATGTGGTTTCTGGAGTAGAGGTTGGAATGAAATGAACACAAAGATAAACTGAACCGAAATTCTGGTAGAGAAAATAAGCTGTTATGAATGGTTAAATCATCCTTTGAATCGAATAGGAAATGGGACAGACCAGTGACCAGAAGAGAAAATGGATTGACCAGAGAACAGAATCAGAAATTATGAAGGGAAGTTATTTCACTATTCAGACTCTTCCGAATGCCTTTGCCATGTTAAAGTATTTATTATAACGGCATGATTCAAGGTCTCATAGTGATTACTTGAAAGAGGAGTTTAATTAATTTTTAAGGCAACTAGAGTTAATTATGGAAAGGTCATAAAATTTACCAGGAATAGAAGATGGAACGAATGCAGGCTGGTTTCGTTGAACGCAGTGGTCACCACTATCTAAAATCACCTGTAATCATTATTATTTTTTCAGAATAGATCTTAGTGCAGACTTTGGAAATTAACCAAAGAAAGGGTATTAAAGCCACAGCATCTAACTGATATAAATTCCGCAGAATTTGTGAAGGATACAGGGTAGAGCACACGTCTTGGTGGCCTTTAGGGAACCAAGAAATCTGCTGACTTCCAAAAGAAAATTAAATGGGACGGATCAAATTAGAGATAAGTATCGTGATAAGATCAGGGTGAATAAGTGGGGAAATAGGAGAGCAAGTCGTCAGGTTTGAGAAAGGCCAAAAAGTTTTACCATTTTCCCTTGGTAGTGGTCAATATCCAAGCTTCTGTAAATCACACGTCAGGACATGCCATCTGTACCCCTTCAGTTGGAGCTGACTAAATAAGGCAATTAATTGGTCCCATTTTACTATGTTAGAATATTACAGAATTATTCATCATATTAAGTCAGTAGTGGAAGGAACTCCCTCTGTGTGGAGCTATGCCATTAGAAGACCCAGCAATCGACCGCTTAGAGCTCACTGGAAAAATACAGATTATCATCAGAAACTATCGGGGTATAACCTTGATAGAATATCATAGGACTTTGTTACAGTGAAAACAATTGATAGTTAAAGGAAAATCACAACTGTTTTCCTTGGTTAATCTTGAGTCACTGTACAGAACCTAACATAATTACATCCGATGAAAGGCAATAATCCAGTGGTCCATTCCTTCTCAAGACTTTCTACAGCTCTCTCTCTCTCTCTCTCTCTCTCTCTCTCTCTCTCTCTCTCTCTCTCTCTCTCTCTCTCTCTCTCTCTCTCTTTATCATAAAAAGACCATAAATCTATTATGCAAAAATGTTAGATGGTATTGCTATTGGGAAAAGGATTACATTCAATGGCTGGGGACATAGTTCAGTTTGTCCGTCCGCACTTTTTTCTGTCCGCCCTCAGATCTTAAAAACTACTGAGGCTAGAGGGCTTCAAATTGGTATGTTATTCATCCACCCTCCAATCATCAAACATACCAAATTGCAGCCCTCTACATCAGTAGTTTTTATTTTATTGAAGGTTAAAGTTAGCCATAATCGTGCTTCTGGCAACGATATAGGCCACCACCGGCCTGTAGTTAAAGTTTCATGGGCCGAGGCTCATACAGCATTATGCCGAGACCACCGAAAGATACATGTATTTTCGGTGGCCTTGATCATACGCTGTAGCGGCTGTGCAGAAACTCGATTGCGCCGAAGAAACTTTGGTGCATTTTTTACTTGTTTTTTTGTTTGTTTTTGTTTAGGTGTGTCTATAGGAGGACTTATGTTAATACAAACTGGTCAGATAACATTTATGATATAGAGGAACCTCTCTCTCTCTCTCTCTCTCTCTCTCTCTCTCTCTCTCTCTCTCTCTCTCTCCCCCCACCCTTTGATCCAAATTGTTATGTATTTCATATCAGACTTTCCCGTGTCATCGAGAATAAAAATAATAACCTTTTATGACTTAAAAGAAAAACATTAAAATGCGTTCTTTTCATCTCTCAGAAAAAAATAAATTTTTTGACAGACTGATGTTGAAAGTCATGGGCAAGTAATATATATTTTGCTATTTTTGCTCGAATAAATACGTCAGAACTTTGGGCTAAATTCTAAAATCTTGTCGCTTTGATGGAATATTTTTGAGCAGTCAGAAGTCCTTCAAAATCTACATATTTTTCTTTGATGATTTTGCTCTGGTAAGAACACAAAACCATTTATGGGCTGGTGACCTTGGTAGCTCAATTCTACATAAACTTATACGCCAACTGTCTGAGAAATAACCGTGTGATCCTTAACATTAAACATTTAATCTTAATGGCCAAAGGATTTAAAATAATAAATGGATAATTTTATTGATTTAATGATGAGGATACTGTCCGGAGAAGCAAATATCCTGAAAATCCCACGGAAATGGGATTTTCAAGAGTTCCTATCTCAAACTTCAGTGATGGTCATTAAATCTATAATACCGGATATTTCTATTTGATGATATTTCTCCTTTAATTCTGACAATTTATTGTACTTGTACTTTAACATAGTTTCACAAGATTAATAAGACGGAAAGGATCTTGCATACGGATTTTAACAATATGAAGCGAAAATGTATGGAATTGCTCCTGAGATCTGGTGCGATCAATAGATATATTTTCATCATTGTAAAAACTTATGAAATAATGTAGAAGAATAGGATCTCTTTATAATTTTCTATTTTGGACTGGACTGAAAAATAATGAAAGTCTGTAATTCTTTTTTGCGTCATGTAAAAATGGTATGAAAACTGTCTTTTCCTGTAAATACGGTGTGTGTATATATATATATATATATATATATATATATATATATATATATATATATATATATATATATATATATATATATATATCACATTACCACAGGTGAAAAATAAGAAACAGGGTGTAGGTCCTGACCGGTTTCGACTTTATTTCCAAGCCATTGACGAAGGACTGATACAGAGTATGAGAAGTCACAAATATATATACTACAGGAACAGCACTGACGAACATACACAGCCGTTAGAGACTACATATCCCCCCTCAGGCCGATGTCAAGGTAGGAACGGCCTTCAAAACTCATTTGGCTAAAAATCACTATATACTCTCAGGGGACAATGCTGATAAACAGACCATACGAGACCTCAAGATCCACACCTGACAGGTGTCAGGGAGGCGGAGTTTGGAAACTTATTACTACTGCTACCCCTGTACTGTGTTTACAAATATGAAAATCCTATTTTCATACATCTCTACTGAGTTTTGAAGGCCACTCCTACCTCGACACCGGCCTGAGGGGAGATATGTAGTCTCTAACGGCTGTGTATGTTCGTCAGTACTGTTCCTGTAGTATATATATTTGTGACTTCTCATACTCTGTATCAGTCCTTCGTCAATGGCTTGGAAATAAAGTCGAAACCGGTCAGGACCTACACCCCGTTTCTTATTTTTCACCTGTGGTAATGTGTGATAAATGAATCACGTACAAAAGTGATAATAATCATATATATATATATATATATATATATATATATATATATATATATATATATATATATATATATATATATATATATATATATATAAGTATATATATACATATATATATATATATATATATATATATATATATATATATATATATATATATATATATATATATATATATATATATACATTAAATGACATCTCCATAAAAACAAGAAACCATGATACCCGAATAACACTGACAATGCCAAAACAACTCTAACTTCACTGTAAACACACATAAAGGGTTATGATGCACTATAGAAAAAGACATTTGCATGTAGACGAGACTGTACATTGCTTGAGTCCAACAGCAACTGGGGATTGCCCCGTCAACACTGACACTTTGAAGGTTGAGCAAAAGCTTGAACTGGTTATTCAACACTTTTTAATTGTATGCTATGTGGACGATCCAGTTACAATTGCATACTGAAATGGGACTGCTGAAATGATAGGGTGTTATAATCTAGTTCACTTTGTGCGATGTCAAAGAGCTTTTATCACTTTTTAAGGGTCACTGGTTAAGGCACTGAGGAATACAATTATTTATGTTAGAAGCAGAGAGTGCGAATGATTAAAATGTAAAATTTATATATATATATATATATATATATATATATATATATATATATATATATATATATATATATGTAATTGTATGTAGCATACATAAATTTTACCTCTTAATCATTCTTACTCTGAGTCTCTAATATAAATAATTGTATTCCTCAATGCTTTAACCCGTGACCATGAAAAAGAAAAATTGTGAAAAGATCTCTGATACCATTCTTAATGAACAATGATTTGATAATACCCTATCATTTCATTGGCCCTAATTCAGTTCTCTATTCTAACTCATTCTGCCACATAGCATGCAATCAAAAATTGTTCATCACCCAATTCAGTCTACAGTCCAACCTACAAAAGGGTAGCGCTGACGGTGTACAGTATTCCCCAGCCACTGTTGGGCTCAACCGATCTACAGTCCCGTTTACATGTAAATGTCTTTTTCTATGACGTATCAAAACCCTGTGTATGTGTTTACAATGTAGTCAAGAGTCGTTTTGGCATTAGCAGTGTTGTCCGGGCACCACGATTTCCTGCTTTTAAGCAGATGTCAATTGACAGATACTGTTCAATGCGGTGACGTAACAGATGCTTATTTCAAATTATCGCGTTACATAAAACATTTAAATGTTTTGCTAAGTGAAACAAAATATATTTAGGGTAAAAATAAAGATGAAATAGTTCTTCGTTTCGGTGCTCTGTGTAAACATAAGGTTTCCTTGGTAACGCCTATGAGAAAACCAGTCGAAATTCGCGCTGCAGCCGCCAAGACCCAATAGAAAAGCAGCATATCTTTCCTGACTGTACTAATGGTACTTCGAGGGTTACTCTGCCTTATGCTTTTCTGGTGAAGCCAGCCTTGGGGTTTTAGATTCCGTTTACCATTACGCTGCGAATCAAGAATTACCGCTCTTGTTACTATATAAAATAAAGAAATCGATTGGGTGTCCATATTACCCTGTTAATGGCAGTATGGACAATTTCATATCTTTATTCAATTTCATCTCGTCCTCTAAGTTCGGCAACAAACCTACACAATGGAATGAAACTGTTGTACAGTTGCAGTTTCCTTACGTTTAACTTACAAAAGCTGGATATAGCTCATTTATTAATGGAGTGCCCATTAATTTTTACATGAAGGAGAGTGAGAAAAATAATGCCTTGTAAAGATTATTAATACTCTGTGCATGAGGCATTCGATAATTAAGTGAAATTAGAGTATATTCATTCCATGTAGAATATTCTGTTTATGTGACTATATGGATTTTTCAATGGATGGGGTCCATGGCTTCCACCATACTGTCAGAGAGGATCATTAATCATAAAAGGTTAAGAATCGCTGAACTGATTCACTGATTTAATCCTTTTATATCTTATTTTATCATTTAACTGCGGAACAATTTTCTTTTGAGTATGGATTTACTCTGGTAATTATAATTAATAATATAATTATAATTAATGTTAAACCTCTTTCAAATAAGGCACCTCAGGTGTCTGTATGTTATACTCATGCTGTTTGTTGGGGAAAATTGAAAGAAAGGAACACCACATAAATCTAATATAACACTGTTATAATCTAATCCAGCGTTCATGGTGCGATATTTCTTTAATCTGAGTAATGGTTCAGTTAATCGCCCACTCTACGTTGAAAAAAACGTCTTGGGAAATACAATGACGTTATTTCGTCTTTTCAGATGTATTCAAAAACAGGCAACAATCGTGTGAAATTTGTCCTTAATAAGTTCGTGTTCTTCTCATGGTAAAATCTACATTCGAATATTTTCTTATTAAACCTTAATTAATCTAAAAGCTGACATCTTTTATTCTCTCCTGATATCGTCTAGTGCCTTCTATTTTCTTTCCCAGTATGTTTTGTATTCTCTGAGTTTCTTGGAAATTAAAATGTCTAGCGCTGTCTGGATGTTGATAAAATGCTTATTGCAACATCGTTCTGCAATCAAGGATTTTTTGTACAGATTTCTAAAGTCAGTGATGAGTTCATGAAATAAATGAATATCGTATTGAAGAACTGTTCTTTAGTCACAAAGTTATTTTTTCTAAAACAGCGTAGTGTTACACTATTGTGTTACAGTCACAAACTGAATGGTTTAATGTTATCTACCTATCTATCTATCTATCTATACACATACACACACGCAATATAAAGGCTACTTTATAGCTGATACATTGACGAACTGTTTTTGCTGAAAATTTGCCTATTTTCTGCTATGTTGTTCAAATGACAAATATGGCGCATTACTTTTTTTATCACCATATATTCCCACATACAAAGCTAAAAGTCATTCATCGCAATTGTTTCTCATAGCCATAGATTATAGATTTATTATCTGAAGACTCCAAATGTCCTATTCCAGAACCAGTTATTGGTTTATGTACTTCCAAAGCCAAATACCTCACTGCCAGATGTCCATGTGTTGGGCTAATCACCTCAGTCCTCTAAATGTAATACATTTATTGATGTATGTAGTTCCGAAGCCAAATAACTGAATGTCAGATGTCATGCACCGCACCATATGTTGAGCCAATCACCTCAATCCTCTAAATATGTTACAGGATTTACTGTGCACAAAAATTATACACCGATACCCACTGCTAGCTAATGCTTCATAATAACAAACGACTGGGTACATCATTCTACTCTTTTATAGTTATTTGCGCTATATTCCGCATTTGCATGTAAAAATATACTTGTCAGGTATTAGTTTAAATGATCAACTAATGTAAAATGATGAAGATGTAACATTCCATACGAGTTTTTTCTCAAAACATTGAAAACCACCGTACCTAACAAAAAATCTAAATAAATTAACAGCACCGAAATAATTCATCGTGACACCCAGCAGTAACATTCATAATGAATAAACGAGCCATTTTGTTCGGTGGAAACGAAGACCAGCCGATAAATTTCTGAGGAAGGCCTTGAATGGTTAATTAGCTCGCGAGGCTCTCGGCGCACCAGTAATATATTCAGTAGAGCTATAATCTCATCATTATCTACCTAGTTGTCAATGATACTGTTCTCCTATAATAAATATTTACTCTCAGATATTAATGAAGTAGAAAACCAGAGACGACTACTTTGCGCAAGATAAATTTTTGATTGATGGGGCCCATGTGAATCATAGATACTTCATGGAATGGGTGACATTGACACTGCATTCATCGCACCATTTACATATGACAGAGAGAGAGAGAGAGAGAGAGAGAGAGAGAGAGAGAGAGAGAGAGAGAGAGAGAGAGAGAGAGAATAGTCCTGTTAGTGAAAACAATGAGAGTACAGACATAATTTTCGTAGAATTTCAAATCTGGCTGTTCAAAATGTTTATCAAATATTTACAAGGTACTGAATTATTTAATAGAGTAAATAAAAAGCATGTCTTCACTGTATGTATTGGCATGTATGTGTGCACATACATGGGAAGGAGAGAGAGAGAGAGAGAGAGAGAGAGAGAGAGAGAGAGAGAGAGAGAGAGAGAGAGAGATCAAGTCTCAGAAGAATGCTGTAGACTGGAAATCGTCATGAGGAATGAAAACTATTTCACAAGCAACAATTATGGAATCCTTTAATTCCTCCCTCTTCCCCTCCTGGGGGACTGGGGGAAAGCAGGACTGACCCGTTATTTGCTTTAATGCATTCCACCAGCATTGTAGCCTCACATTCCAGATAATCATGCGATCCAATATATACTATCTTCATTATTGTTCATTATTTTCATTATCCTTATCCCTCCTTTCTCCCAGGTTTTTATCAATATCCTTTCAGGATCTCTTTATATCCTAGGTACCATGTTACTTATAGAACATGTGGATAAGTTGTTTTTCGATGGTGGAGCAATATGGGGTGAACATTGCTGTAGCACTGTATGATTAATAATCTCTTCCATCAATGTACAAAAATTTTTCCATAACTTTGTCTATGGAAATGTACGTGATTTTCGAATAATTTCTTTTATCAACAGTAAAACTTTCATTTGCATTCTTGATTCTACAATTCTATTCCGGTACCATTTCTGAGGCCGTGGTCATAATTAATGTAGATTCCATACAATCACGTTACAAAGATTCTCAGCAATATTTTCAGAGAATTCCCTACATAATCTTGAAAGCATGAATGAAATTCAGTCTCACTAATTGATTTGAATTAGAAAATGTTTAAAATCTATTTAAGTTTCGTTCACGTCGATTCTCTGTTTTCATGTAGGTTTCTCATGAAAATACCTCCCATGGACATTAGCTGCGAATTCTTAGAAACAAAAATCTGTCCACTTCCGACAGATCCTGTGAATTAATCTTATCCTGAAAATACACAACTTAACATTACTATCTTTCCCAGGTCATATGAAATATCTTGTGTTTAGAGATACTGTATCTAATTTTTTTTAAGGGGTTCTTCGTTAGGACATGAAATATAAAGATGGCCTTTTTCTTAAGCAAAGCAGAAATACTAGTCTCACATACACGCACGCACACACACACACACACACACACACATATATATATATATATATATATATATATATATATATATATATATATATATATATAATATATATATATATATATATATATATATATATATATGTGTGTGTGTGTGTGTGTGTGTGTGCGTGTTTGTGTACGTATGTATGTATACATACACATACACACATATATATGTATATATATACATATATATATATATATATATATATATATATATATATATATATATATATATATATATATATATATATATATATATATTACTAGAAGGACCTCATTCAAACTGGATGGTATCTAATGGCGTATTTATTCAGAAAAAGTTACAAGCTTTCTGGGACAAACAGTCCACATTATCAAGTATCCGTACAATGAGCGGACGCGTAGTCCAGCTGTATTTATATCTGTGTGCTGGGTACTTTTAATCCTATAATCGCCTAGCCTAGCCCCTCCTGTGTGACCCCCACCCCCTCGTGATCTTGGTCTGTCTCTGCTCCCTTCTTCTTCCAGGTGTCCGTTTTCCGTGCATTCTCTTGCGTTTTTCCTTCGTTTCCTTGCTACTGTGGAGTATATGATTTTTCTAGATATGCTGTCTTTAAAGCCGTTTCCGGTGTTCCCTGCCATTGTGTTGTTGACGCAAGTTATGAAGGCGTTCTCTACAACCAGTCTGGCCGATTTGTTGGTATTCCTGTACAGAAAACTCATATTTTCCCAGTCTATTTTATGATAATTTTCCCAACAGTGTTTGGCAACTGCTGACGTTTGATTATAATGCCTTATGTTCTGCAGATGCTGTTTGCTTCGCTCTTTACATGATTTGCCAGTTTCGCCATAGTACCCTTCTTCACAGTCTAGACATGCTGCCATATATACATACCCCCCTCTAATCTCTTCCCTCTCTACCGACTTTTTATTTATAACTATTTTATTCCTAATGGTGTTTTTGTAGCTGCCTATCAATTTGAAATTTTCTAGCTTTCTGTTGATGGGTGCAATAGAGTTGTTGTCCGGGACTGTAACTATTTTCTTCCCTACCAAATGTTCCTTTTCTAACCTTTCCCTCTCCCCAAAATAGTTTTTCCTTGCTTTGATGTGTGCCCACTCCCACCAACACTTAGGGCAGCCTAATCTCCTAAAACTCTCTCTCAGATAATCCAACTCTTCGTCTAAAAATTCGGGACTGCACTACCCTAAGTATTGGTGGGAGTGGGCACACATCAAAGCAAGGACATCGCTTAGACCCCGGTAGCGAATGTGTATATGTATTGTACCAAATCCCCAGCTCCCTTTCTCCCAGCAGCGAGGAGAACTGGGCAGGTAGGTCGACAGTTCGAGACATGTGAGGTGTCTGTTATGTTTTTAGAAGATGTTGGAGTGGCTTTGTTTATGTGTTTATTAGTCTGTAACACCCATTTGCTTTCAGCAAACCGATCCGCTGATTACATACATAATCCCGGGGTGTCTACACGGATAGCAAAGTGTCCGTCTTCTCTGACTGGTCAGCTGCGGGGATTGAACCCTTGCCACAGACTTCTATGAAGTCTGAGGTTGCTGCTTCTACCAACCGAGCCATCGAGGCTCCATATATATATATATATATATATATATATATATATATATATATATATATATATATATATATATATATATATATATATATATATATATATATATATATATATATATATGTATAACTGAATCACGAAAATATGGAACGTGATGAATATATAAATAAAGATAAAATCCACGAAGGAAACAGAAACACTGGAGTGCTGCGAGGCCTTTCGACGCTAGGTCCTTTACTTAGGAGACGTTTCCTTCGTGGATTTTATCTTTATATATATATATATATATATATATATATATATATATATATATATATATATATATATATATATATATATATATATACACGTATACATATACAGTAAGTTTTTTCCAGGCCGAAGGCCCACAGAGCCGGTGCTAATACCCGGTTTCCACGGCGCTAAGCGAACGAGTGATAATTGACCCCCTGGGACAGGACGCCAGTCGTCTGTCGTCGGTTTACCCCCAGCCACAAAGCTTGTATACCTGGGTGTTCCTCCCAAGGGAAGAACACCGCCACCACCGGGGTTCGAACCGCTTGTTTGTGTGAGTGCAAACGCGTGTGTAAGTATGTTTTATATATAGTGAAAATCCTTATAATTATGTTTCACATCTGAAGGCTGGCACCCTATACCACAAATACTGTCACGAAACACGTGAAATGATTCTGCCTCTTTTTTTTTTTTTACCGAATATTCACGCATGTAAGGACTAAAAAACAAAACAAAAAAAAAACACACACACAAAAAAAGGGCACGAACATCTTTACTATTACATTCATGTCGTAGACCCGAAAATAAGTTAGGGAAAGTGATGGCGCTGCGTATAACACACCACTAAAATTATTCAGCACAAAAGAGGGTGAATAACAGGTCTCTCATTTTCGTCATGCGGTCTAAAGTTATACAGAGTCCATTTCGCTCGCACTTTGTGTATTGAACTGGAAGCAGTTTTTCTAAGTGTCGGACCTTTATACATATTTATTACTAGTGCATAGAGAACATTTATCCGTTTTCTGGAGATGTATAATTTACTAAAATGCATTTACGAGTAAATCGGCGTATAAAAGGTAGATCATATTGCCAAAGGGGCATTACCTATGTTATAATAACAATAATAATAATAATAATAATAATAATAATAATAATAATAATAATAATTATGATGATGATGTTTCTCTTCTTTTCTTCAATTCATATCTCTGCTAAATGCTGGTCAATTTTTATAATATGGAAACGTTAGTGTTCTGGACTATAATAAAGAATCTTACCCTCGCAGTGTTATCCTAATCTGGGAAAGTTTCCTGGTATATATAGTTCTTATGTTATATATACCATATACTAGAGCATAAGAATCATCTTTATAATATATAAACTTTATATAAAATGACGATGACTTTTATACTATATAACATTCTAGTGGAATCATTTACACGGTTAAGAACTAAGTTGGAAAAATTCAACGGAAATGCGCTAATAACAGTAAAATGGAACGTAAATAATGAAAAAACCTCACTTGACTAAAAGAAAAAAAGAATAATGTAGAAAACAATAGACCTATGAACATTTAATCGAGAATAAATCAGTGAACGACTTTGAAAGACTGCGGAACAGAGGCTATGCAATCGCTCATAGGAAATATGACCATATGATCTCCATCCCACGTTCAACGACTAATGCAGCAAATTGGAGCGAGGCAGATATACTCCACTCAGGTATTATGCAGAGCTCCAACGATGTCATAACAGATACCCAATAAATACCACTACTGAATTCAGGGGAACGTATCTCTCCATTACTTTGGATTTATTAATTAGCGAGGGAAGGTATACCATTCTTAACTGCATATAACCGTTATCTACCTAATGGGGTTTCATTTGTCATTCGGAAACTATATTGCATATTCGGTGTTTATTTATTTCGATGCTAAACTTATATCTTAATAGTATAGAAACGATCATGCACTAGCGCATGCAAAAGGTCCTGAATATTACAGAATTATTATTATTATTATTATTATTATTATTATTATTATTATTATTATTATTCAGAAGACAAAAGTCCATGAAACAGGCCTACAGGGCCCATTGACTTAAAATTCAATCTTCTAAAGAATATGGCGTTCATATGAAAGAAGTTACAGAAGATGATAGGATATACAAAAAAAAAATCTGCTATTAGAAAAAAAAGCCAAATAAATAAATAAATGGAAATATAAATAAATGACCAAATTGCAAGGCGAATTGGTTTACGGTAGAAAGAAACATAATTTACACTTGTCAGTATATTTGTATTCAGTGTTTTCCAGAATCGTCATTATTTTATTAGACTATATACAAACCTATCAATTGTTTACTATAACTTTACAAACAAAACCTTTTGTATACAACTAACTTAGTTCTCGTAGATCGAAAGATGAACAACTGAATGATCACAATTATCTTTACAAAATCTGATAGTTATCATATTGAATTTACTATAATTATTACTAGTAGAATGGAATAGTACTGTTTACGGAATTTAACTGTTTAGGGAATTTAACGATGCGAGGGATTCCGTAAAGAGGAGTGGGAAGGGAAAGGTTAAAATGTATTCAGAAAATGTTTCTTTGGTCTCATTCCTTTTCCGAACCTAATGGCGACCTCAGTCCGTGACATAAAAAAGGGTAAAAATAAGTTCTAGTAGTCAGGATTTTTAACTTTTTATTTTTCCTTCGTATATTTTTATCGCTTCTTTCTGAAACAGCAGAGGGGTAAAGTGTGAAGTTCACTGAAAAAAAAAAAAACTAGTAAAAGTGCAGATTAATGTTTTCCCTAACATATACTGAATGGTATCTTTCTTTCAGCTTTACATACACACACATATACATACATACATACATACATACATATATATATATATATATATATATATATATATATATATATATATATATATTATATATATATATATTGTGTAGGGCTTGGCTGATGAGTTTATTAATTAATTAACATAATTTATGAGGCCCTGAGTTGTCAATGACCCACGTAACCTGTCAGTTAAAGTTACCATTAACCTCAAAGACAGACAAATTTTTATTTAAATAAGGTCGCCAGTCGGGGAAAAACAATACAGGTAATAACAGGTTACTTTGCAACACATGGATTACATCAAACCCCCCCTCACTTCCCAATTGGTCCTAGCAAAGAAAGAATGTGAGTTTACAGAGGAAATTACATGAACTTCCGCCCACGTCGGACACATTCAATTTTCCCTTGCTTCAAGTAGAGTTATAACGCAACAAAGTATGTGAGATATCGTATGCAGTTCGTATTATTGAAGGTTAATTCTCTTCCGAACAATGGGATCGAGACACAAGGCTGCCTGAATGCTGAAAATTACTTACTTAACCTTCCCTAATTCCTATTTACTGCACAGGAATAGGTTACACAGTCGCTAAGCTATATTAATTATTCTTACACTAGACTTCATTAAAGTAAACTGGTTATACCATATTATCGCAGATGGTGGCGAAGAGGGAAAACAAAGGAACTGGAAATACAGAAAGGGATACTAGCAAGTCGACGAAAATTTGGCAAATTTCCAACTTACTGTTGACATAGGTCGCTGCGCATGCAACTGACAATCAGAAGTCTTGAAAACACCGGTCATCTCATTAATACCAATGAAACAGTCAGAGGGCAAGTACAAAGAATTAGATACACACAACACGTGTGCCTCCTGCATTCACAAGTCTCCCTCTGACCTCTTTCGGGGTCTGACGCTGGGTTGTTTTCGCATCAGTGTGTCTTTAGTAGTCGGGGCAGTCTGAAATTTTGACAAACATCGCCGATACATAGAATAGGGGAAAAAGAAGCTTAAGACCACCTTTACCAGAGGTTACTTGGTGAACCCTCCCTATGGTGTTAGGCCCCTAATGCTAACTAAAGACGTTACTTTTTGAAATACACCCAGCCTATCTCTGCCTGCGAAGCAGTGGCCCTTAGCATAGACAGAGATGTCTTTCTGTCTTTGTCAGAATAATATTCTTATTTACCAATGCAGAGAGGGCGAGCAGCAGAATATTTATAAAATATTTAAAATTTATATATACTGTATATGTATATATATATATATATAATATATATATATATATATATATATATGAATATATATATATATATATATATATATATATATATATATATATATATATATATATATATATATATATATATAATTGTAATAAATGGAAAACATTAGAAAGGGTATGATGGACAATGGAATCAAATAAGATGGAGTAATGAATGATAATATAGATGGAGGAAAAATGGAAGAAGTTGATTTGCAAAAGCTCTTGAAGAAAAGCAGAAAGATACTTTTAGGGTGTGAGGAAAACTTAGTCACAGGAACTTAGAAACGGTGAAGGTAGAATTTTATGGCGTGGAAAAATTAGAAGATGTGTTTGTCCATGGTCTTGAAGTGTGGGTCTGGTATGTAAATGAACGTGGAAAGGGTGACTTTGTTTTGAAAAAAAAATGTTGGCGCAATGTAAGAATTGGAATGGAGAGGATTCTGAGACTTAATGGAAGAAAAAAATAGTAAAAAATATGTGGGCTAGAGGGTCGGAGTCTTTTTTAAGTATCTTTGTCCTGTGGAATGAATGGAAGATGAAAGGTTCGTGGAAAGTGTCTAATCCGGAGTAAATAGGAAGATCATGAAAGTGGAAGAGGTAATGAAGACTTAATAATAATAATAATAATAATAATAATAATAATAATAATAATAATAACTGTTAGGCAAAGCGCAACTCAAGAAAATCTGTAACCTGCTAAGGTGTTCAGATAGATGTCAAAGCAAACGACTGGTTTCATAAATTAGGATGAACATAATCTTAATTCAAAGGATAAACGAACGTCTTTAGGGTAAACTTCCTTACTATTAAAGCTAGCAAAATTTCCTCGCTTTATTTCTGGTTTTCCTTGTGCTTTTCATGTTGTTTCAGCCATAATTCACCCACAAATTTTTGTGTCTCAATCTGTTTGGAATTTATCTTTTCACATGCCTTGTTTTTAGTTTTCTTATTTAATGTAATATATCTATGGAGGACTATTTTGTTCCAGAGTTGAAATAAAATCTTGAGAAAAATAATTAACATTGAAGCAAGTATATTTTAAAGAGATATTAAGAGCAAGAAATGCCGGTTACTATTCAACCTCTGAAATGGAAGAGCATTGGCGGAAAAAGATTTACGTGCAAATACTAATCGACATTTCACTTGTTCACATTACTGTATTCTCATCAAAATGTTCACATTTAGTCGAAGAACAACCCAGCTTACGAACCACTTCAGTGATTTATTTCTAAAATACAAAAAGGACTCTGCTTTTAAACGGACGAAAGAATATTCATTTTAATTTTGATACCACTGAATATGATAAAAAGAAAGAAGCAATATTCAATGGAAGCAGAAAACAAACATCAACGAATATTGTACACTAAACTTTTTAGCGTTTAAAAGATTATATCGAAAGATTCTCCATTAACAAGACACACATTACATGAATATGTTGCAAGTATAAAATGTAAAAAAGAAACTTTACTGGATTATTAACGGAATTCAGGCAATAGTTAAAAGCCAAATAACTGACAAAGGGGGGAGCATCGTAATAGAGAAACTGGAAAATTGGATTGACCATTTGTGAAGGCTTTTGCTTCTAGCATCCAAAAGGAATACTCTTTGAATTTTGACAACAATAAACAAAGCAAAATATAGGTCATTAAGAGTGAGTGCGGAAAGCCTCACTGTTACTTTATACATAATATATATATATATATATATATATATATATATATATATATATATATATATATATATATATATATATATATATATATATATATATATATATATAACGGAGAGAGAGAACACTGTTTGCAAAGAATGGGGGAATTATTTGTATTGTAATTTCTCGCATGACCCTTGAAGGCAATAAAAGTTATATCCAATTAAGGCTTGTCTTAAATGGCAAAGGAACACCTCCAACAAATACTACTTTTAAATAAAATTTTATGGGAGCCTTTGTATTATGGTTGATAGCAGAAATTTTAACGATGATATTTAAGAAAACCAACAACAATAATAATTTAATTAAAGAATGTTTCAGTTAAGGTGTAATGAGTACTCATTGCTAAGACCGATCATGAATTTCCGCATGCATTATAATTACCGAAATGGCTTCCTTAACGAGATATCGTTAAATCTTTAAGATGGCCACCAGGAGTTTATTGTTGGCAGAGGTTTCTATCAACAGACCAGAATCTAATCATGTGTCTTGCAGATACTTTATTAAAGCATAAGGATATTCACAAGATTAATTTTATAACAAAATATGATAATTATTCTATTAAAAATACTAAAGGTACTATTAAGAAATTTTGGCCAAACCTGTGAAACTACAGTTAACACTGAAAAGCATAAGATTATTAAGTAAGTGTGAGCCTGTCTGTGTGTATAACCACATAGAGTGATTTATGCTTGATAGAAAGTAAATAAAAGACAATACGCGTGTAAACTTAATTCTGTGAAAGTAAGGAAATTGAGAAGAAAATGGCGTATGTTGTAATACAAAGGCGACAAAATAAGAGGAAAGTGAGAAATACTAGTTATCACACAGGCCTACTGAAAAAAGTGATATATATATATATATATATATATATATATATATATATATATATATATATATATATATATATATATATATATATATATATATACATATGTATATGTATATATACATATGTACATATATATACACATATACATATATATATATATATATATATATATATATATATATATATATATATATATATATATATATATTTATATATATATATTATATATATATATATATATATATATATATATATATATATATATATATATATATATATATACACATTTATAAACTTATTCTTTGAATTAAGTACATCGACGTTTTATAAAAAAAAAATGACAAGTTAATCATCTGACTTTCTTAAGAGTAAAACAATTTTTTTCCCTTGTATCATCGGAAATGAGAATTCAGCTTCCTTCCTCTCCCGGAGTTCCTGCGAGTAAAACAAGGCAATATCCCTATTGTGAAAGTTAAACTCAATTGGAGTCTCGAAATTACATTCTCTCCTTTCAGGTAGACTCGTGAATAACCAAGAGTTTCCCCAGCAGCCTTTTGAAAGACATTCCCTGTAAATTACGCCTCTTCTTCTCTTTATGAGATGTGAAGTGTTCAGTGTCTGGTAATTCGTCTCCTCCCCTTTTTTGAGCTTCCAATTTATTTTCCCGTTTTCTTTGGACTTGGTCTAGAAAATGGGAATAGGTTGCACATCCGTGGTCCCCTTCTTCTTAAAAGGTGTCATGTATAATATGAAATCTGCTGAAAAGCACTGAAACAATAATGTATTGGTAATCTATAGAACTATTGCTGAGTTATGAAACTTCAGCATTAACATTTATAATCACAACACTACATTACCTCCTGGAAGAAAACTGTTTATTTCTCTGTTTTATTTATAATGCTATATAATTCAATCTTATATCATGTGCTTATCTAAAAAAAAAAAAAAGATAACATTGTAGTTAAAGAATAAGTTTTCAGAGGAAGAGCATTTAGAAGTTACAAGATGAACATTAGCATTAACAATAAACAACGCGAGACATCTACAAAGCTTCAGCGCAAGCATTTCTCGTTTACTCAGTAAAGATGTTTGTGTGATACGAATTTTAAACTAATTTCCATTCAATAACTGCCAGGCAGTGAATGCTATAGTCAAACCTTATAACTTGTGATTTACTTCAGCATTGTAAGAGATTGTTAACTAACATTTTGCCATTTAAGAATTTATTTTACTTCACATAACTAAGCTTTATTTTATGACTTGTATTTCATTGTTTAATGTGATGAATTAAAAGTCCCTCTGTTAAAAACAAAAGAATGCAAGGTATTGATGATTAGCCTTTATTAAAGAAGCAATAATATAGAGTCCATGTTAAAGTAAAGCTTTTGTATGTTATAACCAATTTCCGATCACACCTGAATCTAAGGAGACCATACGGTTACATGTTACAGTATAATGCATAAAATCCAATTTTTTTCATAGCATAAAAAAGCAGCAAATTTACGCTTTAATGCTTAACTACTAATTACTGAAGAAGACCACAAGAGGGAGCAATGCTTCTAAAAATGGCAAATGAAAACCGAAATGCCATTAAATAAAAGAAAACATTAAATAGAACGTAGATTATAACCATAAATTTTATACGCAATGATTATCCAAGCCCTTAATTCATGATATTGATGTAACTGAACTACATAACAATTATGTAAACACACACACCGTATATATATATATATATATATATATATATATATATATATATATATATATATATATATATATATATATATATATATATATATATATATATATATATATATATATATATATACATATATATATATATATATATATATATATATATATATATATATATATATATATATATATACTGGGAGGGTAAAAATGCTCTAAACCAGCCACCATAAAAAAAATCGGCATCTAATGTTATCCTCGAACTAAACACAGTCGATGACCAGTCCTGTAGAAAGAGGGGGACACAGAAATTCGGCGCGAGCAAATAATGGCAACGAACGATAACAATAGTCGTTAAAAATACATTCTCATTTCAGTTGAGATCTACATCAAATGGAAAACAGCATCTGGCACGCTCGTAAAAATAGTCTCCGATTCTCACGCCTTGTTCCTCCTGTGTTCGAACTTCACTCTGGGAAATGTCGCTCTTGGCTTCACAAAACCTTTTTTTTTTTTTTTTTTTTTTTTGTCAGAGCGAAGGTACAACCATTTTATTTTTTCATTGGTACTTTATATATAACGAGAGAGAGAGAGAGAGAGAGAGAGAGAGAGAGAGAGAGAGAGAGAGAGAGAGAGAGAGAGAGAGAGTTTTGTAGATATCGAGTAACCAAGAATAGGATTTGGAAGACAGATTTTTAAAGGTGTCAATATTCGAGCTTTTCATTAAGTTTCATAAGATAAACTAGCATTGTAATTTCAATGCTAAGAAGCAATTGCACGGTATTACCTATAAAAAAAGATAATACATAAAGTGCAGTTTCAGATAATACTCAAATCAGGTGATTTTAGAAAGATTTAAGAGCTGCCTATGGAATTTACCGGGGAAAAATATCTGTTGGGAATGACTCATGGATTAATGAATCTTGCATTTTATATCACAATAAAGTTAATGTAAGGAAGATATCAACATCTTCGATAACTTGGAAGCCTTGCCAAAAAACAAAAAAAAAAAACTAGGGGAAGACTGAGGGAAGCTTTGCGCTACAGCAAAATATTGGGCAACAATAAAGAAATCTCCACGGCAATTAAAGCACGCATCTTCCATTGCCCCTGACTTTCCAGTGTTTGGGATCATAGAGGATTGGGGTGAACAGCAATGAAACACGAGAATCATTCGTGTTCGTCGAATGCATCTTTTTTTATTTGCGTTGAAAACGTTTTATTCAAACACTATACTACGCATGGCCATTTTTATAATTTGTTAGATCAAATACAACAAGGAACTGTGGCTTTTAATCCTTTCAGTTAAGTTCATTTCGCTTTTTAACAAAAGTATAAAAAACTTTTCAAAACTTTCAGTTTGCAAGAATACATAAAATTTGGTTTCCCTCCCTTTATATGCGTATGCCATCAGCATGTTTATTGCTCTTGTCGTTCCTTTCTATGGCTCTCCCGTGATTTGTTTCTTTTCCCTTTCATTCCCCTCTTCTCTGCCAATCAAAGGCCTTTTCTCCGTTCTGCTTTTGCTAATCAGTAAATATCAATGTTTAGACCTAATCTCACTAAGCTGCTGTAATTTAGTCATATTTAACTCACTCTAGACCAGTGATTCTTAAACTGGGGGGGCGCGCCCCTAGCTTCCAAGGGGTGCGCAAGCAGAGTTGCCAGATGGTGCCTATTATTTTTTTAATTTGTGATGTTAATTACAAAATTGCCAAAAACGTTATCATTGCTTCCATATGTTTTCTAATTATTATCTCAAAACATGCCAAAATTCAAAATACAAGTAAATTTTAATTTCAAATCTTGTTTATGAATTGTCTTTTATTGTTATGATAAGTATAATAGCATACAAATAGACAACATATTGTTTATAGATTATAGTTGGCGAAAATTTCAGGGGTAGGGGGGCGTGGGGCCTATACATAATGCAGAGGGGGGCGCAAGGCAAAAAAGTTTAAGAACCACTGTAGACCCTCCACTAACTATGAAATCTTACCAGATTACCTCTCATTTGTCTAGAAGGAGTCACATACTCCAAATCTCGAAATTGCAAAAAAAAGAACATATAATAATAAGTTAATTAATAAATCAATCAATCAATCAATAACTATAAAAATAAATAAACATGCAAATAAACAAAATCCGTTATTTCGATCTAGTGTACTTGAGTCTTTTTTTAATTTCATCTTACTCGTGTTACTGCTAATCCACTTTTGAAATTTATTTCCACTGTGTTTCCTTTCTCTCCCTAACATGACTGAATCAGGGTCCAGTATTATCTACCAACCCAGGGTCTACTGACCTATTTATCCTGTCTCTTTCTTCAATGTTTGTTCTGCTCAGTTCACTGTTCGGTTTAGTTTGTTAAACCAACACATCCCACATTTACTCAGGATGTTAGAAATTCTCGTGTTGCTCACCTCAGTGGCTCTTTTACTTAATGCTTTGGGAATCATTTCATTGCTTCAGTTTCCTGGAGTTCTTCATTTTCTGTTTTTAGGATAAGTATATACAGTATGTCAATTCCTCTAGGATTTGACGTCACTCTCACGTTCCAGCACTGTCCTCGTCTTATCTCCTTCAAGACTGAATTATAAGACAATAGGTCGACCTTCTCCTCGGCCTTCGCATGGAAAAATTAAGGTCAAATAGGAAAGAGAATCTCATATACCCATATTTAATGTCATATACCTGTATTTACAACAAATATTAGAATATAAATTACGGTGAAAGTCAAGAGATCACCTTGTGTGTCTTAAAACTCTAACGGACTTACAAATGCAAATTCAGTAAATTCAGTAAACTGTGATATTTGAATGTGCAGTCAAACATTTCGGAACAAAAATCACTTCATAAACGGATAAGAGGGATACTGAAAACAACCAGCAATAAATATTCAGTATATTATTCTTTATTATAATTTACCGCACTCATAAACTTTTTAATCGAGTGAAAGTTTATTGTAATGATCATTTTATAAGAAACATCGAGGTTTCTGAATTTTTGTGAAATAGGAATTTCTTTTCTACCTGAGCGTGCGTGGTGTTTGGGATCTGGATTTCCATAAATGACGGTGAGAAAATGGATTTGATCAAACCTGTAAAATGAGGTGCAGAATTCAGTGGGATTAGGTTGAGACGTATAAGGAGCTACCTACGACAATTGTATCTCAGCTTTAACGGGAGTTATTCAAATATCAAGTCGTTATGTTGAATCACCTACATACTTGCATTAAACAATGAGGAATCAAACTATCTTGGTATGTTCAAAGAAAAATATAATAATAAAAATGAAAAACGGAAGCACGAGTAGGAAAAACAATTTTCCTTTTATCTAGTACCGGAAAAAAAAAAAAAAAAACAAGTGTATATTAATCGGAAGCGCACGTTGAAGAATGAGTTGTGACTATACGGAGAGAGAGAGAGAGAGAGAGAGAGAGAGAGAGAGAGAGAGAGAGAACCGAAGAAATCACACCATTCCAGGGTTTAATATTCTCTGGAGCAATTAACCGGGATCTTTAGAGGCACGGAAAAGGGTGGGTAGAGGCGATTACAATCAATTCACGCAGTCTCCGGCAGGGCGGCTTCTTCTGGCCTTCCATGTGCCTCACGGTATCTGCGCAATTAATAAAGAGGAGCACGTCCACCCAGAGATTCCCACGGTGGAGATAAAGTACTGGCTCTTGCTGGCATGACTGGCATTATCCTTTTTTGACAGTGGATAAATGACTCATTTAGGAGTTGCGTAAAAGCGAGAGTGTGGTCACTTCGAAGTACTGTTGGAAAGGGGGTTGCAAATAACATATACATCCTTAGTTTCTTTCTAGCAAGAATACAAAGTATCCCGCAAGCGGAGACACATGAACTGCTGAGATATGTATGTCAGAAGGATAACGTGATTTTGAAAGATAATGCACATTTAAGTTGTGATATAGCAGGTCCAAAATATATACAATGTGGAAGCAAAACCTTGAAATAAAACCAAAACATTTGAAGTTGGAGTCACAAGGAAAACGCGTCATAAAGAACATTACAGATTATTAGTTTTAGCTTCCATCTACAGACACTTACAAAATTGTCAATTGATAAAGGACAAATCCTAAAAGAAACTCGTGAAGGATCATCAGGAATTCACAACCAGGAAAAAGACAGTCTTATATATAAAAAAAGGTACCTTAAAGGTTGTTTACGATGGAACCAAAAAAAGGAGAAACAGAAAGGTAGCTTACAGTATATCTATAGAACCAAAGATGCTTATTTGTAATTAAAGAACATTTATATATGGCAATGAAAAGTAGATGCTGCTTTCTATAGGGTTTCAAAAGGACTCATTTTCAAATAATAATTTGGACAGAAAAGGATATAGGATCTTTTATTTTACCCAAAATTATTTTGCTTTCAGGCGAAATGTTATCAGAAAGGTTCAAAGACAGGTCAGGCTCAAGTGCTTATTCAAAGCAAAGCGCGAAACTGTGCACGAGGTCAGGCAAGCCTCTCGACACCCTCCTAAATTCGGGAGATCAGTAGAAAGGAAGCGATTGATTGATTATGTTTATTAAAACTGACGTCAAACACAAAGGCAGCGAGGAACACAAACAGAGCTCAAAAATATTTCGAAAGAAACACTCACTGTGGGCACTCATAACGCTTTCTAGCCGTCTATGTATTTGTCTGTGTATATCTGCATCTACCATTCATAATAATATCTGAGTTTCTTAGTTTACCTGTCATGGACTCAAAATCCACTTTATTTGAAATTATAGCAAGATGGTTGAGGCGGTGGAAGGGTTTCCAGGCATATTTCTTTATTTTTTTATGAAATAAGAAGGATAAACGAACAATCTGGGAGACTATAATGTTATACTCAGGCTGCAATAACTCTCTCCCTCTCTCTCTCTTTCTGTATTTTTGTGCAGATGTGGTGGCGAACTAACCTGCATTTTCGCAAATTAAACTTGAAGGTCGATGTGTCCATGTTGTGCAGTGTATTCGGCACATGAATCGTTCTTGGCTGGTGTCTGGAAGTCACTATTCACTACACTAATTAACGATGACCCGATTAACTTACTTGCTCTGACGTTAACTGGGCCATAATATGTTCTAATAAGAATTCGTAATCATATATATATATATATATATATATATATATATATATATATATATATATATATATATACAATATTTATATTATGTATATATATATATATATATGCATATATATTTGTATTATCTACATATATATATTATATATATACTGTATATATGTATATAATATTAGTATTATATATGTTATAAACCAAATAAAAGTTTAATTACTGACAAATATATATATACTGTATATATATGCATATATATTATATATGTATATATGTATATATATATATATATATATATATATATATATATATATATATATATATATATATATATATATATATACACATAATGTAAATATTATATATATCATTATCAAATAAAATTGTTTAATATTGCCAAATATATTGTTTTTGATTCTTGTACAAATTCAAATATATAAGGTTCTCACAAAGTAATATAAAACGAACTATCTGCCACTATAAACCTACATTCGCGCCTACTCTCTCTCTCTCTCTCTCTCTCTCTCTCTCTCTCTCTCTCTCTCTCTCTCTCTCTCTCTCTCTCTCTCTCTCTTATGACGAATGAATTAAACATATATTTGACGAAGGTGCCGTGTGATCATTATAAAAAATGGCTGCATACGAAACTTTCGCAATAATATTACCTTAGTGTTGTGCCTAGGGAAAATTCCACAGCTTTCAGAACTGAATGAGTATGATGCTCGTCCCTCGTGTTGAATTTTACTGTCACTATAGATTTGAGTTTATTGAGTAAGATAGTGGCCATGAAATCTCGATTTTTTACTAGGAACAAATCTCTGTAATGCTCTTATACATCAGTATCGTGGCAGTCTTCAGATTTTTAAAGTGATAGACGAATTTTATGACCAAAATCTTCTTTATGGTGAATTACTTAGTCATTAAGCAAACTTTAAATTATTTTAATCTTTAACAGAATATGTCAATGTTGATTAGACTTCTATACAGGTATTTGTAATCTATCCCACAGAGGGGAAGTTCACTGGTATCAAATAAAAATGCTGGATAACTCCTTGAAAAGAAAGTCTATGAAACTTGTCGAGGAATTTCCATTCCATCGCAACTGCATTTCTCTCTTTTTCCCTTCACGAAATGAGTCCCTCATCTAGTGTTAGTAACATTCCCACACAGTTCAAAAGAATATGCGATCGCCCGCTAATAAGTGTTTTTCTTTTTATAACTGCAAAGAACAGTTGAAAGAAAATTAGATAAAGAAATAACATTTACCAATTGCCGGATATTGCCACGCGCCTCAAAAGAATACACGCTTGCCTGCCAAATAATTATATCTTTCTATAATTGAAAGAAAAAGACGGAGGGAAATTAGGAGTAGAAAAAACAATAAAAAACAGCGAGAGGCCGGTATAGAAGGCTGGAATAATTCGAGAGAAAGCCTGAGAGATGAGTAATGAAAGGTATCCAGGGCAAAAGTAATTAAATACTCCCGCCGATATATTACATCTGGGAAATTGAATCAGGGGAGCTCTTGTTTACTTTCCCACAGTTTATAACTTTCGATGGAATTTGTTAGTCGACTGAAACAAGCGGAGGCGTTTGCTTCGTATACAGTGCTTAGAGGATAACTTGCTTTCCCCCATCAGCTACTCACCACCCCACAACCCACCCCATCCTCCCTCTCCCTCAAGAATTAAAGATATATCGCCTCTTCTGTTTAATTTGATGAGTTATTTACCATCATCGGATGAACATAACCATGCGGGAAGAGGTTTAAATTTCCCATAGTTTGTAAAAAAACACATCCGTCCCGTTTCTGACAAGATTTTCCAAAACACGTTTTACTTAAAGGCTTTTTCCTTATGAGCTCAATTACTAGACAGCAACTGACGAATATGCATGCGAAATTGCAATATATTGCCATTAGTTTTCAATACAGCAAAGCACAAGTAAGGCTAAAGTCGCCTAAGTACTTGAGAAAAAATAATTAGTTCTACTGTTATAACCATGTTGTCCAATTATTTATCACCTCTCCGTTAAAATTCTCTGTTTAATCGGTATCGTTAAAATTCCATGGAATGGGATTATTTCGATATCATGTTAAAATGAAATTGATTTTTTAAAAAGGAAATGAGTATTCCGAACACTTTCATAACCACCACGAAAGTTACTGATTGTTGAGAGTAACCATTCAGATGGATATCATTACTGGGGAAGCTTTATAAAAGAAGCCTTACTAGTTAGCCAGTGAAGTTGACTAGGGCGGACATGGTGTAAGGATTTATTCGTTATTAATTTGGCTTACTTAATTAATGAGAACCTGCAACAGCTCCGGAGAATAAGTTGTTAGACCATTGGAGAGACTCACCGTAATCAGATTTCAGTATTACGTAGATATTCGGAGGATTTTGAACATATTCTTATTTAGGTATTAATCCGCACAATGCTTTGCATATGAGCTCGGTTGGGTTTTACAGTCGAGTAAGTTTATACAATGCAAGCAAAGGGACTTCAAATACTTATCTGCCTGGCCATAGCATCACATCAATATCGCCGAAACATTTAATGTTATTATATATATATATATATATATATATATATATATATATATATATATATATATATATATATATATATATATATATATATGTAATTCTCATAGCCACAATGCCCTCTTAACTTCTCGAATTCTTCGCGCTTTTCTGGATGTGCTTTTAACTACGAAGCCGTACATCCAGGCGCAAGAAATTGAAGACTGTGCGACCGGCAATCACAGTCTTCAATATCTTGCGTCTGGATGTACGGCTTCGTAGTTACAAGCACATCCAAAAAAGCGCGAAGAATTCGAGAAGTTAAGAGGGCATTGTGGCTATTAGAATTACATAAGTGTCTGGTAAAAGTGACCAGTAGATTCTACATATATATATATATATATATATATATATATATATATATATATATATATATATATATATATATATATATATA
>JANJGK010004799.1:42500-55836 GCA_039081455.1 Macrobrachium rosenbergii
GGTATGCAAGCATTTCTCTTAAGCGCTGACTAAGTTGAGATTTTTTCTTTAAAAGAGAAAGTCTATCTCCATGACAAAATGAAAAGAGAAATCATGCGACGCGTGGCTTTTCAAAAAGAGTGCAATGAACGTAGATCCCTAAACTGTGCGATATTCAGTTGTTAAGTAAATAAAATGGTATTAACAGAACTTAACAGAACTAGCTAAATGCACATATATACACACACTAACACACACACACACGCACACACACATATTTATATATATATATATATATATATATATACATATATATATATATATATATATATATATATATATATATATATATATATATATATATAATGTGTGTGTGTGTGTGTGTGTGTCTGTGTGCGCCAGCACTCGTTCGTATATGCGCTTACGTTCCTGTGCTGAAGAGCATTATTCATCGAAGGAGAGAGAGAGAGAGAGAGAGAGAGAGAGAGAGAGAGAGAGAGAGAGAGAGAGAGAGAGAGAGAGAATGGAATAAATATTTACACAGAGAATATCCGTCCTTGACCCAGCAGTAAGAGAATGAGCGTGGAAGAGCGCTGTCTCGTCTTTGCTCTTGCAGTTCGAACCACTTTGGCTAAACGGCTTATTGGTGGAAAATATGCATTCGAAAAATTTTCATCCGCGGAACCGCCTGTGCTAACATTTGCTCCAGTTTTCGGGCGGACGACTGTTTTGGAATACAGTGGTTGGTGGAGGACAATATACACACACACATATATATATATATATATATATATATATATATATATATATATATATATATATATATATATATATATATATATATATATCCACAGAAATGCATACAAATATCCGAGTCGTTCCTAACGAAAATTAACGACGTTAGCATTACACCGTTCAGCCTAGACCTGTTTAGCTAAACTCCAGCTCAAAATGCAGAGCAGAAACCAAGATGAATGAAGGTGCGTGATGAATGTCATCCAATTAAGAAAACAGCTCTGTTACTGTCGCGGAACTTTATCTCGACAAAAGGGAAGGTAGAGTTCAGCATGATGAACAGCAGTTCTATTTAAACAAACCTTAGAATTAAGAGGTTTCGGAAACTAAATGTCATACATGTATTTAGAATTATTTTTGTAGATGCCATTACGTTACGAGATGTAGCTACTCTGGGGAATAATGTTATCATCCGATGATGATTTATTTTTTTGCTTTTAGTATACAAATATATTATGTAAATGGCGATTTATCCTACTGTTTTCAAGTACACGAATATATTTTGCAATTCTAAATATTACTGTTGTATGGAAACAAAAGTTGTGCATCATTGTTTTCAGAATCATGGCCTTATCGTGTAAAGCTCTCACTTGGCTTCACTTGAACTGATTATTTGTATCTACAGTAAAGGGGAAAATCACTTTTATTTCACCTGATACAATCAGTTTTTCTTTACCAAAAATGAAATAAAAATGAGTTTCAATTGCGCACGACATTTACATGAACTATGAATCTCATGTAATAAAGTGCTTTTATGTAGTTATGAATGAGAATACTAATCATTAAAAAAAAGAAGAAACTAAAATATGATTGTCCCTAATGGGATCCGACCAAAGTATGGAATGACTACAACGTATTTCTTTAGCAAATCTTAAAGTAACGATATATATATATATATATAATATTATATATATATTATATATATATATATATATATATATATATATATATATATATATGTGTGTGTGTGTGTGTGTGTGTGTGTGTGTGTATATTTATATTTACATTTATATAAATATATAATATATATATATATATATATATATATATATATATATATACTATATATATATATATAACTATATATATATACTACTATATATATATAGAATGACAGGAACATTGCTTCTTTATCCCTCCAATAATTATTTCTTTCTCGTGCCTCAGCCAAATACGGTAGAGCTGCGAACTGTCACTCGATGGGCCGGAGTTCAATTCCCCGGCCGGCTGATGAAGAGTTAGAGGAATTTATTTCTAGTGATAGAAATTCATTTCTCGCTATAATGTGGTTCGGATTCCACAATAAGCTGTAGGTCCCTTTGCTAAGTAACCAATTGGTTCTTAGCCACGTAAAATAAGTCTAATCCTTCGGGACAGCCCTAGGAGAGCTGTTAATCAGCTCAGTGGTCTGGTAAAAACTAAGGTATACTTAACTTAACTCAGAATAGGAGATCCCAGCTCACTTTTTTGATATCTTACGAACAGATTAGACACAAAGAGTCAGACACATGATAAAAGGTTTTGATAAAGGAAGAACACTGTGGGGGACGATGTGTGGGGCAAATGTTTGCCATAAAACAATTATGTGAAAAGTCTGAAAGTAAGTACAAATTATGCATTTGACATGACTGAGTCCTGTAAGAAGCCAATGTGAAAGTTGTTACTGATGTATGGTAGTAAAGTTAAGATATTAAAAGTGAAGTAAGAGAAGCATGTTACAAATGTGTGGACAGGAAAGTAAACGTTTTTTGTATTACGACATTCTGCTTTTCCATCTAGGAATCCAGCGTTACTAATAATGATAATAGTATTAGTCACTATCAATAAAGATTATCATGACTTCAAGAAAAGGTGTAATACTATAAACGCGATACACTTTTTTCCATATTTTTGTTAACTATATCCCTCTTTAGCACACTTATAGTATAATTATGTGTTTACTGATTTATCATGATCATTTGTATTTTTTTCTCCTCACAGTACTTCCTATTCAGTGAAATTGTTATTGCATCCTATTGGAGCTTGCTGAGCAAATTGTTAGTCTTTCAAAGTTATTTTTCACGCAAAACGGTCATTTAGTAAATAATAATAATAATAATGGCTATCCCTACTTAACAGTAGGTTTCCATCTAAAATCAATGTTCAATTATACTTCATTGAGTCAAGCATAAGTTCATCTTGAGAAACATTTCCCCACTAAGACTGTTACGTGTTGAAAGCAAGCAATTAGCACTGAGATTCTTTTTATCTTTATCTTCTATTTCGTTCCATTTTATAGAAAACCTGGAAATCTCATCACTCCATGCACAAAAACTACTGGATTATTTTCCTCCTCTCTCTCTCTCTCTCTCTCTCTCTCTCTCTCTCTCTCTCTCTCTCTTTCTGTGTGTGTGTGTATGGTCTCATATCATATTAAAGGAATTTATCAGCTAGTGAAAAGGAACATTTCACTCGACCACGATTCACAGAAAAATGACAACTCGAACTGCCCAAAGAGATAACCCTTCAAAGAGATAATGGCAGATTGTAAAAATCTTAAAATAAAGGACTGGCAATTGCCCCTCAATGTCCACTAATGAAGCGCTCAATCTCTGTGGCAGAAGCCAATCAGTGCCATTTCAGTGAGTCAGAGGAACATCTGAAAATATTAAGGGGCTGTGTGCATTCATCACTAATCAGTAACCTGGGGTCTCTCTCTCTCTCTCTCTCTCTCTCCTCTCTCTCTCTCTCTCTCTCTCTCTCTCTCTCTCGTGAAAAATTTAACTGCACTCAATGAGAGTTTCGGTGAAGCATAGCTCTGTATAAAGTTATGAATTCAGGTAAACTGTAAAATGTAACCCATGCTAGTAATTTCATATTATTATTATTATAATTTGGCAGCAGACCCTCTTTTAAACAGGTTCTATTGAATATTATTGCTGCTTCAGCTGCATTTATTTTGTAGAAAGACTTTTTCTCTATTTTCTTATTGCGGACTTCTCTTCAGTGGAGGTGCGTGCTAACAGCTCGCCTATATTTGTCATTTCATGGGGGAAAAGTCAAAATCTGGATTCTGCTTCTTTATATATTCTATACAGTTAGTTCTATACAATTGTTGGCCGCGACGTTTCGACAGACTCTTCTGTCATTCTCCAGCGGGAGCTAGTAGAGGACTGGCAGATTGCATAGGTCCTTTTGAATTTATACACGGGCTTCAGCGGGGGGTCATGGATGGCGAATTCTGATTGGTTGCAGTCAGCGAACTTCAAGCCAAATTTCTGCGGCGAAGCTCGATCCTGACAGATCTTCGCAACCTGGGAATGTCATTCATTCCAGCGTTCCCATTGGCCTGCCGTTGCGTGATGCCATGCCAAACTACCGATGATGTCAGCCGGCATGACATCACGCACACGGCAGGCCAATGGGAACGCTGGAATGAATGACATTCCCAGGTTGCGAAGATCTGTCAGGATCGACCTTCGCCGCAGAAATTTGGCTTGAAGTTCGCTGACTGCAACCACCGCAGAAATTTGGCTTGAAGTTCGCTGACTGCAACCAATCAGAATTCGCCATCCATGACCCCCCGCTGAAGCCCGTGCATAAATTCAGAAGGACCTATGCAATCTGCCAGTCCTCTACTAGCTCCTGCTGGAGAATGACAGAAGAGTCTGTCGAAACGTCGCGGCAACAATTGTATAGAACTAGCTGTATAGAATATATAAAGAAGCAGAATCCAGATTTTGACTTTTCCCCCATGAAATGACAAATATAGGCGAGCTGTTAGCACGCACCTCCACTGAAGAGAAGTCCGCATAAGGAAAATAGAAAAAGTCTTCTACAAAATAAATGCAGCTGAACCATCAATAATATTCAATAGAACCTATTATTATTATTATTATTAATATTATTGGAAAATGCAGTGTTAAGGATTGTTGTTCTTGCTGCTGATAAAAATGATTTGTTGACTACTTTTCATACACCACATATGTAAACACAATTAATATATATATATATATATATATATATATATATATATATATATATACTATATATATATACTATACATATATATATATATTCATATCTGTTTATTTGTTTGTTAGTTATTAGTCATAATTTTGTATTGTACGAAAAATTTCGTGTGTGTGTATATATATATATATATATATACTATATAATATATATATATATATATATATATATATATATATATATGCTGTATATACGACATTTTTCGTACAATACAAAATTTTGCCTGGTAACTAACTAACTAAATCTGTTTCACTCTGGCTCTGGCTGGCTCCCCGCAGCTTGGTAGCAGTTCGTCTAAAGTCTAAACCATAAGTGGACGACCAAAGGTCTACTCTCGAACCCATGACAAAGAAAGGAAATGGGTATGCTCATTAAAAATCCAGCAGCGAATTATGGGTGGCAGTTATGCTGGACAGAGAGAGGAGAGAGAGAATGAGAGAGAGCGAGCTCGTGAGAGTGAGAGAGAGAGAGAGAAACAATAATGGAGAAAACCACTGAAGAGACTGTTAATTGCTCCATCTAAGCGTATACCATAAAACCGGAAGTTGCTCGACGAGGTAATCCTCACTCACTTCAGTAAAACTTCCCGAGATATTTTCCGACCTTTCTCTTGGTCACGTTTAAGACATCGGAATATCTAATACACACACACACACACACACACACACACACACACACACACACACACATATATATATATATATATATATATATATATATATATTAATATATATAATATATATATATATATATATTATATATATATATATATATTTTTTTTTTTTTTTTTTTTTTTTACTTTATACTTGCTAACAACTCAACAACATAGCTCCGATCAGATCCAGGTTTAAACATTTAGTAGAAAAAATTACTAATTAAATCACAATATTCAAACAATTATTAGAAAAGGTTTGCTAATCCTAAACTTAACTTAAAGACAATGTTCAAAATATTTAGCAGGAAAAAATTACTAATCCTAAACGTAACTTAAGGACGCTGGTCAAAATATTTAGTAGGAAAAATGACCAATCCTATACTCAACTTTTGCATAATATTCAAAACATTGTAACAATATCAAAAGGTTTTGGGCTACTTGACATAAAATCTTCCATTATTTCCCGTGCAAAAGTTACCACTGCTACCTCTACCTACACAGAAACTGACCAAGTTTTTTTCATCCTAGACCTGGAGCAACCAGTAGCATTGGAAGACCATTGGCAATTGACCAGCAGCTTTCGAAGCGATCCCACTGCGCATTAGGAACGATTCAAGGAGAGGCCAACTACCGCGGAAAAAGAACTTTTCTCTTTACTCAGTATTGCGGAGCCTGATATGGAAATAGAAATAGCTGCGCCGTTTCTCAACTACGGCACGCTGCCTGAGCTAAGTTCGCTTTCACACGACGCTTGCACTGATTTTGCTTTTGTTAAAAGACGCATGTATCGTGGTGTATCTTGCCCTCCAGCTCGGGATTTTCTTCATATTTCAAATTTTTCAAAAATAAAAGGGCCTATGATTTATGAAAATTTGGCTATTAGGTCGATTACTGGGGCACTTAGAGCCATTCAGTGCTTAAGGTGAAAAGAGGGAGTTGGAATGGTTTGACAGGAGGGAAGTGGAAACAGAATGGTTAAGTGGGTAAGAATTTGATGTATCTAGGGGCCAGGGGATGCTACAAACACCTTTAGTAATGCCTGCAGTGCAACACATGCGGTGCACTGACGGCACTAACTCACTATAAGTTTATCGTTCAAAACCTTTCCTATGCAACGCAAACAGCCGTCTTGTCACCGGTTTGTCTAACGTAGCGTCATGACTAAATAGCCAACATTCCAACATCCGCGGATAATGTCACGAATTAATGTTTCACAAATGTGGTTTTTAACCAAGTAAATTATTACTCTTGCATTGCCCAATGTTTTCAATCACCAAAATTTTGTATATTATTTTGAGTTATACAAAAATATAAATACACTGAGGATTTTGATATATTTTATACACATTAATTTACATTTTACTTTGAGTTATATTGCACAAAAATGCGTATAAACTGAGGATTTGATATATTTTGTTCACATTAATTTACATTTTGGAAAAAGTGTATAAATTTAATTATATCTATCTCTGAACAATTTAGACCTCCTTGTTTTATTTATGATCTCATCTGCTCTCATTATATATATACACCTGTATATATCACTTGCGGCAATACGAATATTAACTTCTCCACTTTATTGTAGAGCGTCTCAATAATTGTGGACTGTCATGATACATAAAAAAGAATTTCAACTGTAAAGAAAATAAAATAACAAAATGTTTAAGTACAACTATCTAGAGATCAAGAAGCTTTTACGAGTCTCTATTTGTTTTCTGTATGAAATTTGCGCGTTACCTGAAAAGGATTTAATTCAATGTTGGCTCTGAGGTATGAGGTCTGGCAAATCCATGTTCTCCATGTTCTTCCAAAATAACCACACGATGGGTAGTGGTAGTGTGGTTGGAACAGGTAGATCTGCTCTGTCTGCACCTGGAACGAGAATGGTCGGTAACGAGTTCACCTGGAATTTATATGGTGGAATCCATGTACACAACACAGTTACGATACCGTAACGCAGGTCGCTATGTGATGTAACTACAACTCAATTAAGTCGCCATAATTCGACATGCGTTTACGCAATACGCCTGTCGCAACTGCCAAAGATGGGGCGTGGCCTAATCACTGGCGTAATGCGCGTATGATTACGGATATATGTAGATTCATCTCGAACTGATCAATGTCGCTGTGGTTAATGGCGTAAGACGCCATGGTGTCGTAATCAGCTAACAATTTTTTTTTTTTTTCTGGCGGCCCCAGGCACGCGAATGACGGCGATGATCGCTAAAACCAGACATTACGACAAGTGCTTCCTTGAATCGCAAATGTGTGACGAGGCGTTAATGAACTGGAAAATCCTTTCGGATAACAGATTTGTATCTGGTAAAAAACAAAAATCCCTTCATTGTTTTCAAAGTATTATTGATGAAAGAATAGTTCTATCATGAAATAATCAGTATTGATTTATTATGTTTTTAAATTATCTAATTTAAAAAATTTTGTTTATATTCTTATAAACGTAATACATACGGAAAAAATCGTATGGATGTTACTGAAATCAAGGAAAATGTTTTATGATAAAAAAAAAAAGTTCAGTCTTAAGATCGGTCCCTGGGAATCCAGAATCCAGAGCGCTGGAGGTTAATGGCGTCGGCCATCGGGGTGACTGGGATGATCTTGAATAAGTTGTTTACTTCGACTCAGTGGACAGTTTTGCTTTCAGGCAATTTAATTTCGGACTCCTATATCATAACGCATTTTGTCACTGACCAACGCACTCAGTGGAACATTAATTTAAGGTCTCAGGCTCGTAACGACTGCTCCCCTCATACCCTTCTAACACTTTGTCTTTGGATTCCTTAGATTCAATTGAAGCTAATGCTATCACGCGCACACACACACACACACACACACACACAACACACACACACACACACACACACACACACACACATATATATATATATATATATAAATATATGAGTATATATATATATATATATATATATATATATATATATATATATAGTATATATATATATATATATATATTTATGTATGTGTGTATATATATATATATATATATATATATATATATATATATATATATATATATATATATATATATATATATATATTATAAAATCCATGTCAGAGATTGAGTGAAAACCGGGACTTTGAACAAGTACTTTTCAAGTCACAGTTTCTGATGTTGTGGATTTTTATAATATTTTAAAGCACGCGTCCCTTCGTGCTGCATTGGACATATACATACATACATATATTATATACATACAGTATATACAGTATATATACATATATATTTCTTGCAACTTGTTTTTGACAAAGTTTTCTTTGGGAAACATTTTATTTTTCTCTAACAGTAAGAGAGAAAGCTAAATCATTTATTTAGTCTGCAAGTATTTATATAAATGCGGCTCCCTTTTGGGTTGTCTGTTAAACTGTTTTGCATTATCACAGGATTTTTTTTATATTATCTTGATATCTATAAAAAAAGTCCTTGGTCGTCACGTATTGGTTAAAAAACCGTTTTACATTATAATATTCTTACTATGATGGAGTGAATTTTAATGTTTAATTTCACTGCTGCTAGACTTTAGAAAACGCCCTTCCATGGCTATTATTGCCAGTTGCGTGGATTCTGTTCAAAGCTATTTTTTTTTATTTGGCTCTCTAAAAACGCTAGTTTTCATCTAGCATTCCAAGTTTTTCCTCTATCACTAACGCAGCACTATTTCTTCCGTGCATCTACAATATATCGCTTTGTCTGGTGGACCAAGACTAGGATAAAAAAAAATGTGACAGACTTTTACAGTTCCCAAGGTGAATCTTGAATCGATTAGGCGCATCTCTAGGAGGGAACCAGTCAGCCCTAATAGGAGGTTAAACTGTACTTTCTTATAGGTTTACAAGGCCTTCGTGAAAGTATAAAGCCTCAAATTTATTGTTAAGAAGCTTAGCTAAAACTGCATGTTATCATTAATGATATAAAGTATATGAAAACAATTATCGGTCAGTAATCGACAAATAAAAACATAATGTTCCCTTATATCGAAGTCTTTAAAGACACTTGCCGTTGGCCAGTATCGGACAGGACTCTCTCAGCAATATCACTCTTATAGTCTTGCAGAATGTAGGCGACTCTTTCCGTGCCCAGTAACGTTATGTAACGTAACTTATAGGCATGGTTTACTGTCACTTCCCTTTTATGTATTACCTCTGAAAAAACTGTAGAACAAAACTAACCCATCTTTAAGTTACTGGTATTCTGTAGCTAAATATGACGAAATGTTTTAGTGGCTTTCGTAAGAGTACAAGCTGTTTATTCATGCATATTGTTGCTACATTATTTACGTAAACTTCAAAATGGTAATCAAGTAAATAACTGATTATGTACCAGCATTTTTGTGGGCCCTGGATTCAAATGAGACATCAGTATTTGCTCCATCCACAGCCATTAAATATCATCATTACTTTATGTATACGTAAAACGGATGTGATGATAAAGAAAGAAAAAAAATAACAAAGAATATTATGTTTAATTACTTTGAAATAAATGAGACGAAAATATTGGGCAGCTATAAAGAATTCTTCAACAAAAAGTATTACAGAAATTCAAGGAATAATAAGCAATACCACAAAGAACATTTATTCTCTGGATGAAAAGATGCAGCCGTTTATCGAAAGCAATAAATCTGTTTGAGGTAAAATCATTTTCTCTTTCGCAGACTTGATATATGAACATTTTTATTCAAACGGGGAAATTAATTTAGTTTGTATTTTGAGTCTTATGAATATTATCAATTTCGTATGCGCCCGTAATTTATAAGTTTTTACTGCTAATTTGAATATGAAGATAGGATCCTCACTACACTGTTCTCGTAGAGTCTATGAAGTAATATTCATTTTTCAGCTGAAACCTTTAAGCTTCTAATTCTGAAGGGGAGTGGAACTAAAGGATATCTTTTATCAAAACTATTAGCAAGAGTACTTGTTTTATTTGGTATTTTTCATAGCGTACTAAAACAGCAAATGGCCTCTTTTAATGATCTTTATTACCTGCTACAAAACTCCACGTTGTAACACTCGAAATTCCTCGAGGTATTCAACGAATTTTACCAAACCAAGATTTTCAGGTATATTTTACGAGCGTGCTTATTTAGTGATCAGTGTATTGGGTTTCCTATGATGATGCTTACCGCAAGAAATATGAATTATTCAGAATGTCTTAAAATCGACAAAAACTTATGATAAGAAAAAATCCTATTACTTAACGAAATATGTCACAGTATTCGGAAAAAGAAAAAAATAAAAAAAATAAATTTACGAAGGTGATCACGAGGTTCCATCTTTAACACCCATGATGCATAAATAAATTTTTGTATTTTCCCGTCTTTTGCACTAACATTGATAAGGCGCCGTAACGCCATAAATGCGACTTAATGCCAGATAATGTGTCTGGACCGTCTTACCGAGATCGCCTCTACGAAACATATCTATCATGTTGCTTTTCTGGGTAAATTTCATTAACGTCAGGTGTAAGACTTCCTTCATGCATCCCAACTGGGCTAAATCCTGATATTGCAGAAGGTGTCCTCACCGTGGCGTAGTTTTCTGGTGAAATTCATTTTCCCTATTCTTATTAAATCGACTCTGCTTTCTTTCCAAAACTGCTCATTTCCATTTGCATGTTTGCAGGTTTCTTGTAACACTCAACGACTTATGCAAACTACTGAGAACTTAAAATAGTTCAGTATTATTTTTCTAGATGTCGCAAGCAGCAACTTATTATTTTCATTCGTTTAAATTACGCTGGCTAAACCCGGGTTACTTTTTCAGTTTTATATCAGCGATGTTTTATTCTGGAAAGAACATTCTTTTCTTTTCTAATTCAATGAATTAGACGACTAAGGAAAATTAAAAGCTAACATTTATCTCTCTCCAGTATTTTTAGAATCTGTTGTCCTAGCGCCGTGAAAACAAATTTTAAACTGGAATGATTTTTCTATTGTAAAATTCTTCTATATGAGAAGTCTTCTGTCGTGAGACAAGAGGTTTGGTGCCTAGAATTTCCCGGGAAAGTTTAAAAGATGAAGGAAGGTGCACAGTTGATTCGAAACCTATACCCTTATAATGGCTCTTAAGTGTTGGAACCTATAATGAAGAACTAGCACGATATATATTATTTTAATATTTATGTAATTATGTTAAAAGATCTAAAGATGTAGTGGTAAAATGCTAGTTAATCAAAAAAAATGGTAACGAAAAGGGTTTTATTCTTGAATAGAAACTAATGTAGTAATGGTCTCAGCTACATGACATTTACTTCTTTCAGAGACTAGAATCCGAAATGGGAACAAATTTATTCTAGTCGTCATCTTTGAAATATTAGATGCTAAAGTATTCTATTTATTACAATTTTTATCACTATCACATGGTTCATTTAATATTTGAACAATTGGCAGTATACCTACTGTATATCAGTGTACTGTACACCAGAACAATTACTTACAGAACGTAGAAAGGAGAGACAATCATCAGGAGGATAATTCAGAGAACAGTAGTGAGTTTTTCAGATAAAGGATTTTCTCTCTCTCTGTCTCTCTCTGTCTGTCTCTCTCTCTCTCTCTCTCTCTCTCTCTCTCTCTCTCTCTCTCTCTCTCTCTCTCTCTCTCCACCTTTGCTGTTTTCCTTTCTCGAATATTTTAAAATGGATTAGTTAGAGATGGAAGAGTAGATTTAGCTTGGGGTAACGATAGAAACTTGGCAGACTTAGAATATGCAGATGGTGCTATTTCAATCAGCAAAACTCCCCAAGATATACAAAGCTTGTTCAAGGGAATGCATTATATATTTTGAGAGATGGAACTCAAAATAAACCTAGAGAAAAACAGAAGGGATGAGGGTAGAGCATGCACAATGGGATGAAATACTATTTACTGGAGGAAAAATTAATAGGGTTGAAAGTACAGACTCTCCTGAATTGGTATTTGGCGAAAGACTCAAAAGGATTATTCATGCCATGGATCGCTTGAAATAAGATCTGCAAACTGCACAAGGAAGTAAGATTATGCATAATTGTGGTATGATCTTTATAATGAACTGAATCATTGTAAACAATGAAAATGTATCCAAAAGAGTTTTTTTTTTGTTTCAGAAAAAAGCTTTGAGATGAATATTAGGAGTCAGGTGTTAGGATAGAGAGAGAGAAATAATACCCTAGGGGCAATTACTGAAGCTTAATACAAGATAAGAGAACGACGAGAGGATGACATGTTGAAGTCGATATATAATGTTGTGATATTGTCCATCATGTGTTTTTTCGAAAAAAATAAACATAGAAAATTTACGCCAAGTTCTGAATGAGTGGGTTTTCTATATTAGTTTTTTTTTCTTTTCATACGTAGATCAAGAAATGTACACGTTCATCTTTCTTTCTCTCTCTCTTTTTTTTATGTGTAAATCTTATACTTCTCAATTGTCACGATGTGGTCTCATTTTTAAATAATCAAGAAGTGCCATCGCCATAACACTTAAAGGCAATAGATTTAAATGAGAAATTCCTGAAATTTCCGTTTTGATGTTTCTCCCATCCCTTTCAGTGAAGAGTTCCAGCCCTTTTTTCAGAATCAATTAACCCCATGTCACATAAGACACGTCGCTTGATCAAGGTCGTTAAATGGTGTGTAACGGCGTACTAGATCTCTCTCTCTCTCTCTCTCATTTTATATGTATTTATATACATGTATATATATATGTATATATATAATATATATATATATATATACTATATATATATATATTATATATATTATATATAATATATATATATATATATATATATATATATATATATATATATATATATATATATATATATTATGAATTAATTTTCTCACATCATCGTGATTCATATACAAGCACTAAACTGCAGAC
>JANJGK010004800.1:0-15000 GCA_039081455.1 Macrobrachium rosenbergii
TAGATTTCGTTATCGTATTACCTTCCCAAAATGTCTTTCGTATTTCCGTAATCCTCTCGTAGCCACGGAGAAGGAACAGTTTCTGCGCGACCTAATATAAGAAAACACTGTAACAGCCAACAAATTTATTTGTCTTGGTCATCTTGCAGCACATTTACTTATCGACTTTTTTATATACTGAAAAGATATATTTAGTTCATCTTATTGGTGTGTTTTTTTACAATGTTCGAATTATACATGTTTCCTAACTGAACATACAAAAATTATTTTGAGCATTTTGTTTACTTGTTTTGGAACCATTTACATATTCCTAAATGGTTTTCGCCTGCTTTTACGACACAATGTTCGAATTATACTTTCTTTGTATGAATAAATGTTTTGTTAGAATCCTCTTGTTATGCAGGAGCCATAATTTTCATATATCTTAATATTTTTCCTCTTTTAAAAGATTCCTTTAGATTTGCGATTCTTTATATTTATATCCCACCCATCCATCTACATAGGTGTTCTTTATCAATCCTGATGACACAGCAATTTAGATGATTAAACTCCGAATTTGGTAACATCAGACAAAAGAAAATATTTTTAAATCAATGATTTTCGTTTTTTAGAATAATGAAGGAGCGAATAACGTTTCTTGGATTCATGTCCTAAAAGCCATATAGTGGTTTCCACACTGCTTTAGGTAATTCATTTCAACTTCATTATTTTGTAAACTAGAATAAAAAAAAATAAATCTTTTGTTCCCACTTAGTTATGAGGGTCGTTTACATTATATTAGTTGTTAAAATAAGGAAATACACTGGAATTTGTAAACATAATTCTCTCTCTCTCTCTCTCTCTCTCTCTCTCTCTCTCTCTCTCTCTCTCTCTCTCTCTCTCTCTCTCTAAAGAAATATTGCAGTTTATGAGTCTTCACGGTGGTGAATGTGGATAAACTAAACACCTTTTAAATTTATATATTTTTCTTGGGAGCCAGAAATATATTGCAGCATAATACACAGTCAAGGAAATTACAATGATAACACAATAAGAAATAACATGAACTCAAGATTTTTACGCACTTTTCGTTAAAAAGATTCCAGTTGTTTTATAATGCTGACTATTTATTGCGAAGGAACAACACATTCATATTTCATTATGGCTTCTGGGCACTAGAATTCATTTCCTTTTCTTCAGACATGTATTGTTGAATGCAAGTATTAAACCGAGACATATTCGAAGGAAAATGCTGGTTTGTTTTTCCTGAGACTAGAAGAGTGACAGGGAAATATATTATCCCTATGTATCTTCATTCTTCTACTCCTCCTCCTCCCCCTCCTCCTTCTCCCTTTCCTCTTCCTCTCCCTTTTCCTTCTTTTCATATTTATCTCGAAAAAGGCAAAGGATATTGGATATCAAGAGAGCTTTTTTTTTATCTGTAAATCTCCTCTTTGAATTAGTCGTCGGCATGAAAGCTGCCTGATAAAACGCAATGTGCATCGGGAAACAGATATTGCTCGTAATGACACTAGTCTACTTGGAATTAACTCCCCCTTTCGACTTGTCGCGCCATCGTCGTCTAGTCCAGTGGCTCTCAACCAGGGGCCGGGGGTGGGGGGGGGGGGATATTGTGGCCACAGATTGAAAGGCTCAAACTGGCTCTAGGACCGCACAAAACGTAGTGTGCCTCGGTCCGCACCACTGAGAGTTCATGCTGGGATCGCTCTCCGCTAGCTTGTGAGTTTGTGTTAGTATTTTTGTTGCATATTATTTGGAATAAACCTTCTGAGGCAGACAGTTTTGGAATGAAGGGGGTTGGGGGTGGGGATGACATTCTGACATATGGTGAAAGGGCGCATGGGCCTAATCAGACTCTCACTACTGCCCTCTGTATATGTAGGTAGAATGAACCTACCCTCATCCAAGTCTCGGGACTGTGCGTAACGACTACTGGGACTAGCCTCTTCGTCTCGACACTTATTTATATTACGCGAATTGCAGACTGCATGGGTAAATTAGTATTAAACAAAGTGAAAAAAAGCTGTGGATTTTCACTACATAGTGACCCACATGGGTTTTTTAACACGTCGGTATGTATCCACATTTGCGGCGTGTTTAGTATAATCCCGTTCGGGATGACCATAAAAACATTAACAAAAGACTGTAAATATCAAGAAGTTAATGACCCCAAAGAAATATTAGTCCTAGATAACGACCCCCGAACTTTACTGGGGGTCACTATCTAGAAACATCCAAAGTTTTTAACGGATAAATAGAAGTTTGATGTCCGTCATTGGTATTACATTCTTGTGATTAGTCTTTTCTAATATAGTCAGGCGGTTTTTCTTATACATTTAATTTTACTTGTGTGTTTGTTTGTTATCATAACATTATTTTACAGAAGCTCGAGAAGTTGTCCGACATTTCTTCCAATTTTAGATGTATTAGTTTTCAGAAGGTTCAGATAATGATGTTATAGATATTATCATAATTCTTCATTTATCTGTAATCTGTTTTCCTCCTTTCCTCTTCTTTCGTTGTTGGTTTGTTACATCTAATGAGATAAAACATGAAGATAAATTTAGCAGATACACTTTTCAGTTAAAGAATATCCTTGGTTTTTACCTTAATCTATTCTACTGAACATTTCGGAGACATGGACTGCGTTAATTTTATCTTGCCCTAAACCACAAACTTTCCAAGAGATGTAGTCGCGTCTCCGAGCATTGAAATTTATCTCCCATTTTTTCCGCATTGTAGATCCCGTACCTGTAGTTGTGCTGGTATATTTCAGAAATTGTTCTTTGATTAAAAAGGAATAAGATAGAGGGAAGCATTATAAACCAACATTTCTCCTAAATGGGCAAAATTTTTCCTAATAATAATAATAATAATAATAATAATAATAATAATAATAATAATAATAATAATAATAATAATAATAATAATTCTCTTTGCTTCAGCCCAGGGCCATATACATGGAGTATATATACATGGAGTATATAAAGTTGAGACAAAATACAATACGCACAATCTAGATACACGAGATAAAATGATAAAAATGATAATTGCCAATATCCACACAGTCGCTGAATTAGTAGTAAAAAATAGTAATTATAGTAATGGTAATGACACACTAACTGAGAATAATAGTAAGAATATTAAAAATTATAACAAATAAACACAGACTGCATACAATTAATTTCCAACTAGATATCTTAGGTGGTTACTGAAGTCAGGTCCAGAGGGCTAAATACGAAAAGTGAAAAACGCAAATCTTAATAATAATAATAGTAATCATGATCATCATAAACATAGTAATACAATGAAAACAACAACAGCAACAACAACAACAACAACAACAATAATAATAATAATAATAATAATAATAATAATAATAATAATAATAATAATAATAATAATAAGATATTCTGCAGATGACACTTTAATAAATTGCAAAAGTAGAGAATAAGTGAAGGAAGATAAATCCATTTAAGGAAAAGAAACCTCATTATCCCATCTTTTCCACATTTTAGATCTTTTTCTTTCCTCATTGCTTAGGATGCATCTTACAAGCGAATTGGTGCTTTTACTCAGTCGGTTGATTAGACCGGACATTGCTCGCCTAACAATGATTTTTAAATTATCCAGATGGTTTTCTATGAACATCCGAGCGGCAGAGTGGTAGCAGGGTGTGTTGGTGAGGCGTCCCAGAATGTCATTGTGTACAGTGATGATACAGCTCATGGCTCTCGGGTACAGTACGAGCGGAAGAGCAGCAATTTCTTGTCTCGGTGACAAAAGGCAAATCTTTTTGCAGTCATGTTGCCAGTTGCACATAGTTTACGACTCCTCAGTTCTATGTCTGCCATATCTTTTAGGTCGTCTGCGATGACGTGGCCCAAATACGGAAATTCATGCACGAATTCCAGATGATGATTTCCGAGGAAAATTTGTGGTTCTGCAATGTGCTTAAGCGATCTCGGGAACAGCGACATGCACCGGGTCTTGGTTTCGTTGAATAGGATATCAAATTCCTCTGCATACCTGTGGTAAATGTTGATTAGTCGCTGGAGACCTTGCACCAATTGGGAAATCAAAACCATATCGTCGGCGTAACATAAAATGTTTATTGTTGTTTTGTTGACAGAGCATCCGACTGGAAGTGAGTTCAGTTTGACATTCAGGGCACCTGTGTATGTCTTAAACAGGAATAGAAAGAGAATACCCCATTGCCGGAACCTATTTAGGGAGCCAAAGTTGTGAGAACCAGCAACATAAAGTGCCAATTAAATATAGAGACGTGCCTCTTTTGTGCAGCTTCAGGAAGAGCTTCAGTTAGTTTACTTTGTCAAACGCTTTTCTCGCATCCACGAAACACAGGAAAACAGGAGAGGCTGATGATAGGTAATAGTTCAGCAATTCTTTCGGGATGGAGATGCAGTTGTCAGTTGAGTGGTTTCCTTTAAATCCCAACTGGTTGTCAGCAGTGTGTAGAAAGGGGAAAAGTCTCACTAGAAGAACTGACTCTAGTATCTTTGATGCAATTGTAGCAACTACAATTGGGGAATAATTGCCAGGGTCAGTTGCACCCTGTAGCTTACTTTTTATTAATGGTATTAAGTGAACAAAGAGTGGGGAGTCTGGGAGAAACTGGTGAATTATGCATGCATTGAATTATCGAGTGGCAGAATTCGAAAGTTTCTGCAGGAAGACCATTGCAGTGAGGTGATTTATTATCAGGTATTGTTTTGGCATTGCTGATGTTACCTGGCATAATACAATCAGCGAAATGAAACGAAATGTTATCATTAAGAGGGTTATCTACTACCCTTCGCAAGTCTTGATCATTTATACAGTTTAGGATAGCAATGCAGCGATCACCCCACATAGCTCGTCGCCGACTGCTTCTACTACTCGCTGTGATAGCTTCTTAATTTTGGGATTTAGGTATTGAATGTCATTCCAAAGACGAGGGTAATCGCCAGATTCTAATTTTCTAGGCATTCATTACATCTGCTTTTAGTTGCTTTTCATTCAATCTGCAGTGCTTAAAGGCAAGCTTGAACTGCGCTCTTGCCTGTCTCATTAGCAATGCAGTGTCCTTCCCTCGGGCTACCATTTTGCTTTGGCAGTAAAAACATTTCTCGTGAGTGTACATACAGACCTTTAACCAAGTCATTCCAGTCAGGTATGTTACGAGTGTTGCCTTGACGAAATCTAAAGGTATCCCTGCCAGAGGCATGCATACCAGATATTATATTTAAATAGAATTCTTTAAGATCTCTTCTCTGGCGGCCATTTCTACATTTTGGGCTAGTGCAAAGTAAAGTGTCTGCCAGCTGAATTATTGATCAGACCTATTTTCTTTGGTCACCCTAAAGAATCTGGTTTTCTGGTGGTTTTTAAAGTCCCAGTTAGCAGCAGGTAGGCGACCAGTTAAGGGTTCACAGTAGGGAGGGATGGGGTATTGAATGACACCTGTAAGGGGATGTGATTGTAGGCTGTTGCAAGATCGTAGAGAATGTTGCGGGTCACAATTGATTCACAAAGGTGCGGAGACTTGACGCAGTGGTCCAGCCAGAAGGTTGTAATTGTATCCATTCTATTTTGTACACAGATATAGGAAGAGGGGGCGGGGGAGCATAATATCACTAATTTAGGGTAAGTTTGTTATAAAAAATTTTTGTGGGATGAAAATTAAAGTCCCTAATTATACTAATATGATCAGCAGTGGTATCGTGAATAATGCTGTGTAACTCGCCTAGGATCATGCCTAGGATCATGATCATTTTCCCAGGGTATATAAAAATTAATAATTAGGATCTTAGGGTTCCCTACTGTCACTTGAAGACCCAGAAATCTATTACTCCTATAGGTCATCACATTCACTATACTGTCTAAAGATTTGTGCCACAGGAAAGAAAGGTGACCAGCTATGATGTGATCTATAACTTGCATTGATGAGGTTGAGAAAGCAGCTGAAGTCTTCATGCACTGAATTGCAGATGACAAGGTCATGTGGCCAAAGGAGCGTTTCTTGTGATGCAATTATGCCTTTGAAATCTTTGCAGAACATGTTTGGGAAAGAAATGCTTCACTTGATGCCAAAAATATTCCATGAAATTATATCAAATGTACCCGCGGCTACTCACGAAATTCAGAAATGAGTGAGTTGATCATTTGGGTGGATGGGAGGTTGGCTGGCTCTTGTGGTAGAAGGTGAGCCTAAGCCTATACCCCTGCATGGGATGCCAGTAAGTATCCCTCAGGGGATATGGTTCCGGATTAGTTTAAATTTTGAGACTTTTATGTTAGGACCATAATTCTCACCTTTAAGAATATCGAGGTAACGAAATAGGCAAGTCATCCTGTAAGCCACATTATGTTTAATTTTGCATGAGAGACCGTGGAAGATAAGAGGGTCGGAGCCCGTGAGAAACTTGTCTCTCTCTACTATAGCGTTTAGCTTCACCAATGAGTTCAAATTGTAAATCACAATGTGACATCTCTTCTCAGGTTTCAGGCGAGGTGATTCACGATTGTTGGGGTTCAATCCAGCGGGCAAACGAGAGGGTCTTTTCTTTTTTCTGCTGGCTTTTGTCTGCCGGCCGCTAATCCCATCATGATCATTATCATCATCATTATCCGGAGGTAGAGTCGGAAGACTCTCGAGGGCTGGTGATCTTGGCTGAGGATCTATCTTCCACTGGAGGCACTAGGGAAGGAGGGGAAGCTGGGACTCCATCGGTCCCCTCCGATAGGTCTACTGGTGATGTGGGTGCCTCGCCCTTGGGAGAGCGGGCGTTTCCTACTTGGGAGGGTAAGGTCACCTCGACCTCAAGTCGCAGCCCCACTTCTCTCGTGTTGCTGGGCAGTGAGGATACAATCGATGCCCAACTCAAAGGAGTGTGGTGGCTTGCTGTAAGACCGTCGAATGATTCCTGAACTCCTTTGATCGCATCCCGTATCAGTGAAAGGTTATTTGTCGAATGATTCCTGTAGTCCCCTGATCACGTCCCAGATCAGTGAAAGATTGTTATTTGTTTTCTCAATTTTTTCTGAGAGAAACTTTGACGCTTGGAGGGAATTTTCTACTGTAATGTACACTGCAGGAAGGCTTAGATCAGTAGGTTCCTCTGGCGGTTTAGTGAAAGAGTCACTGGAGTAGATTTTCACTGAGCAGGTCCTTAGGCACTTAGTGATATATGATATTCTCTTGGGAGAGGATAACCTCTTCGCCGGTCGCTTCCAAAGAATGGATTCTGGTATCAGATCTTTGCATTCTGAATATGCAACATTAATTTCCTCCTCTGAGGTGGCTGCACGGACGGTTTGTATAACAGACTCGACAACGGGACGGTTTTATTGGTACTGTACAAAGTAACGACAGTTGTTCTCTAGCACGGAATTTGTGTGTGTGGCACAGGTATCGTTAGGTGCCAGGGTCACAGGCGCGAAGGTTGGAGGTTGGTCGGATGACATTTTTTTGTGGTCAAGGGAGGGCCAATCACTAACACATACAAAGCACTTTTATACCCATTTCCCAGGGCCAATAGGCCTCGAGAAAGCAAACATAGAAGGCACATATACAGTATATCAGAAAGTACTCAACAACATTAAAAAGAACAGATTGCTTAAATTTTATCATTTATTAAAAATGAAGATATAAAAATAAAAGGTTAACATTTGCAAAATTTGAGAAACAATTTGGAATAATGGGAGATATCTAGTTTTCTTCTCTTTGCATACGCTTTAGCAGTTGTATAGTCTTCTCTAATTTCTCCATTTTGTTTTCAGAATTGCTTGGGACTTCGTTGTATGCCTTAAACTCTCGTTATATTTTGTTCCTTTAAAGAGAGACAGACAGACAGACAGACAGACAGACAGACAGACAGATAACTATTGCTAAGCCATGGATCATATGCTGGTAGAAGATGGAATGAGATATTCTGAATAACTCAAAGTTGCATCGGTCAAAAATGGTATTTTAATTCTTATAATTGTGTTTCATAATCATAAAGAAATAAGTAAAAACAGAGTTGGAAAAAGCCGTGCAACAAAATATTAGAAAAATAAACTCTGATTAAAATCAGTCTTTAATCACCTAGACGTATCTTAATTCTTGAAATGTTGTATTTAGAAAGTAAAAACAATTAAATAAACACAGAAGATAGAAAAAGGAACAAAAATATACACACTCTTTTACTGAAGCAAATGACTTTCCTTCAAGTCTTTCCATCTAAAACCTTTTCATAAAAATTCTCATAAAAATAAACGTTTCTGTTTTTCTTCCGTTTCACTCAAAAGGATACACGTTTTTCCACCTTTTGTCCAGTCCTCAACTAAGCAAAATATGCTTGGTAAGGATTCCAATGTTCTCCAAAATACCTTTTTTAAGAGAAACAGAACAATTTTTTGACATTCCCGACGCTCGCAATGCGGGGAGTTTCAGACCTTTCTTTTAAGGACCTAAATAGTGCTTCGATTACAGTACTTGATTACAATGATTAATTACGCCACTGCTGAATATCAGAGCAATGCATTTTTAATCAATGGACAAAATTTTGTCGCCAATTTTCCAGTACCTGTTGGTTAGTACTTTTCGAGGGAAGCTATAGAATGCATTGTTACCTATTTTACATACAATTGTCATGATTCATTTAAAAAAATATAATGAATTAACAACAATTTTTATTAAGAGAGAGAGAGAGAGAGAGAGAGAGAGAGAGAGAGAGAGAGAGAGAGAGAGAGCATTCCTTTTGAGCAGCAAATAGATTGTCGTCCATTATTGCAGAGTATGGTATTAATTACCACAAACACTTAATTGCAATCTAGTTTTCTCTGTAATTCTTTACGTCTTATAAGGAAGTCTGTCTGCCTATGTATCTATGCTTTATCATCACTGACTATAGAGCAATGTAGATGGACTGCGCTCTGATTTCGGTAACTTCTGTTAAAAAGAAATATTTTCCAATTAAGATTTCCATGTACATTAAGTCCTCTCATACGAATGAGTAAGAGACGAATGTCCTGAAAGACATGTATTGATACCGTCACCACTTTATAGGGATTATATAATTTTCATTATTTTTGTAAATTAGAATTAAAATTCCTTTATTGCTATCTTTTATTATGAGGACAGTTTGCATCATATGTAAAATAAAATGTTGTAGGTATATTCGCAATTGTCAACGTATGCTATACTCTCTCTCTCTCTCTCTCTCTCTCTCTCTCTCTCTCTCTCTCTCTCTCTCTCTCTCTCTCTCTCTCTCTCTCTCTTACAAATTAGCATGCAATTTATGAGATACTGTACAAAATTCTACAAGAAAGGTGAAAATGGAAAATAAAGTTTCATAATTTACATTATTTATTTATTTAATTTTTTTTTTGGAGTATGACTTACAGTATAGTATAACATACTATCAAGGAAATTATATTATAATAAAAACAGAAAAAAGTCCGAATGCCTTATTCATTGTCAGAAAAATTTGGAGTGTGGTTGCCATAAAATTCTTCGTTTTAAAATCTTCAGTAAGTTATACAGTGTTTGCGCATTTACTGTTTACCGCAATCCATATATCGACGTTTCTATATATGAATGTCTTTTGGAAAGGATTAGCATGGCAGTCACAGGATTCAAAAGCTTCATTCGTTATTTGCGGAGAATGTAATGCAAAACACAGCGATTGGCTAAATTCAAATTCCACTGGTCAACATGGCCGGTCTGCTCTCAAGTTCTGTGTACCCTCCGATTTTGTCCAGGTAATCGAGGAACCCACGCATATTTCTGGTAATAGATTAGACCTCATATTCACAGATGTTCCAGATATTGAGAAGTCCAAGGTCTGCGAATAAAGACGCACTTCAGGTCATTGCACCACTGAGATGGACATATCTGTCGATCAGTATATTCCTCATTTCACCATTGGAAAAACGGTCTGGCTAAATTCCAGAGCCAATTGGGATTGCATTATTGAAGCTTGTCAAGCACTTAATATTTCAGATGCTATATTAAATCATAATCCCAGGAAGTTAAATGAAAGCCGATGGCTATTTTAATAAGATATGTCTCTAGGTCACCAAATTTAGGACAAATGACCAGCCATGGTTTTGATACATGTAGACGAGCTTACCATGACAAACAGACCAAATTCAAAGCTGGGAGACGAACTCATTCAAATGAAAACTCTACCATTTTTTTGAGTTGCGCTTCTATGAATAGAACTTATCATGCAGCTGAGAGAAATTACAATAATTCCTTGGAGAGGAAACCTGAAGGAATTACTCAGCCTCATCTGTGGTGGACCAAATTGGCATCATCTATCTTTGAGTCAGGCTTGTCTTCCATTCCACCACTAGGAACAGATGAATGTAGTTTGGTTACTGGCCCTAGAGAAAAGGCTGAATTGCTTCATCGAGCCTTTGAAACTAAGCAATCAGCTGAGGATGTCCCTCTCCCTGATACTTACAAAAATTTGCATTTTGCTCCAGGGATGTTAACAAAAATCTGGATAATCTTGATAGCTGGGATGGAGATGATCCTGATGGTTTTCCTTCCCTTTGTTAAAAAAAAATCTAATGTGTCGTCTCCCAAGGGTAGTAGATTTTATAGATTTTTATGCTGAAGTAGTATCTTTGTGGACGAGGGATACGCAAGCTTAGTAATACAGTGCCTGTACCAAAGTGATGCATATCTGCAGACTGCAGTAACTACGGGCTAACCTTTATTCTCACTGTGCTCTCCAAAGTTGCTAAAAAAACTTATTTTTAAGCCACTATATAAGTATGTGGAATCTAAAGGATTGTAAGCTGATAGTCAATATTCATATAGGAAGCAGTTAGGTACCTATGATGTTCTTTTAGACTTGACATGCCATTTGCTAGGGAACCTTGATAAGGGTTTTGAGTGCAGAGCAATTCAAATAGATTTTAGTGCTGCATTCGATTTAGTAAATAACAAGGCACTTATTTATAAACTACAGAGTCTTGGAGTTGGTGGATATGATTTCAGATTTCTTCAAGATTTCCTTACAGGTAGGCAGCAGCGAGTTACTGTGGACGGGATCTTCATTGAACCAAGACCTATTTTGTCTGGAGTTCCACAGGGAAGTGTTCTTGGTCCACTGTTATTTTTAGTGGATACAAGTGATATGGTTCTTGGGCTGGAAAACAAGATTGTTTAGTATACTGACGATGCAACACTTGGTGGGTGTAGTAAAGTCTTCACTTGTGAGAAATGAAGCGGTCCTCAGCCTTAGTCGGGACATGGACTGGATCAGTGAATGGTGTAGTCAGTGGGGTGTGAACTCCAGTAAACGACAACATTATTGATTAGCAGATCTCATACAGATTTCCCAACTCGTCCTCCCCTTCAGGTGGCTGGAAGTTTGCTGAATTAGTCTGAAGCTTTCAGTGAATGCCTCGCCATAGTTAGGTATTGTCAGTAAAGCCCCATATATCTATACAATGCAACCTGTTTCAGGTCATTTGTGTTTCTTTTACTAGAATACTGTTCTCTGGTGTGGATGTCTGCTTCTACCAGAGATTTATCTCTTTTAGATAGGGTGGTTCGTGGTGGCAGGTTTCTGTTTCCTAATAGTAACAGTTATGACTTGGACCATTGACAGATGGCCTCTTGTCGTCACTTTTTCATAAGTTGGATTTCAACAGAAATATTTCACATTTGCAATTGATCCCTGATCCCCTTTACCTGCCGAGAGCAACCAGATTCGCTGAACAACAGCACCAATATGCAGTAAATGTGCCTTGCTGTCGAACTTCTCATTTCCAGAGTTACTTTATTCCTCACATCGGTGGACTGTGGAACAGAGGATGTCGTGCAATTGGAACTACAGAAGTTCAAGAGAAGGTACAATTCATTACTACCCTAATACTATTTTTCTTGATTTTAATACATTTTTATCTGTTTATTAATTTATGAATTTGTTTCTTCAATTTTTAATAACTAAGGTCTCTTCCTTTTGTTTTTCCCCTTACCTCCTCTTACCTATTCCTAATGAACACCACATTCTTTGGAAGCATGAATTGCAAGTCAGTGGTACACTCGGAAACCGCAATCTCCGACCCACCTAGGTCGCGCTCCGAGTTTATGAGCGGGGCCTTTCTGGACGGCGGGCACGCCAAGTACCAGTGACTGAAACACACAGGAACACCGTTTGAACTCTTTTGGATGTTCCTTTGGGTGTTTTTCCTTTATTTTTTTGTGTGTTTTTTTATGATTTTGCTGCATATAATGCAAAGCAGTCATGATATGATTATACTGTGTTGAATTCTACAACCTGTATAATATCGAAACGAATAAAAAATACCCAAACTGCCGGGTTGTGGTTAGGAAAGGGGGGGGGGGGGAGGGGAGATTCTGTGTGTGTGTGTGTGTGTGTGTGTGTGTGTGTGTGGAAATGACAGTCTGAAGCAGCGTCACACAAGTGGACGAATCACAGCGCTGACCAAGCTAACGTAATGAGTAGGAGCAGGACTTGTCGTGTATTGGTTTAAACGTCTGCTAAAAAGGTAGCGTGCTTTGTCGACGCGCCATTCTGCCTCTCTCTCTCTCTCTCTCTCTCTCTCTCTCTCTCTCTCTCTCTCTCTCTCTCTCTCTCTCTCTCTCTCTCCTTATATTTTATGAGTGTTATGTATATTTTGGCCATTTAGAGAAAGATGATGATGATAATGATGATGGTGATGATGGTATTGATGAGATAGAGAGAGCGCGAGAGAGGGAATAAGAGAGAGAGAGACACACACACACAATCACACACACACACACATACCCACACACGCGCACGCGCGATCAATTCTACCCCTCCCTCCCCCACCCTTTCCTAACCACAACCCGGCAGTTTCGGCATTTATTATTCGTTTCGATATTATAGAGGTTGTAGAATTGAGCACAGTGTTGTCTATATAATCATACCATGACTGCTTTGTATTATATGCAGCAAAATCATAAAAAAAAAAAATAAACGCCCAAAGGAAAATCCGGAAGAGTTCAAACGGTGTTCCAGCGTGTTTCAATCCGTGATAGTTGGCGTTGCCCGCCGTCCAGAAAGGCCCCGCTCATAAACTCGGAGCACGACCTAGGTAGGTCGGAGATGTGGTTTCCGAGTGTACCTGTAGGCTTGTTCCATGTGAATAGGTTTCATCTTCTGAATAATAATAATAATAATAATAATAATAATAATAATAATAATAATAATAAACAGTTTTTAGTTTTCTGTAAAAGAAAACTATTGAGATGGCTCTTTGCCTGTCCGTCCGCAATTTTTCCTGTCCGCCTCAGATCTTAAAAACTACTGAGGCTAGAGGGCTGCAGATTGTTATGTTGATCATCCACCCTCCGATCATCAAACATACCAAATTGCAGCCCTCTAGCCTCAGTAGTTTTTCTTTTATTTTAGGTTAAAGTTAGCCATGATCGTGCGTCTGGCAATGCTATACTTTCCAACAATACAGGCCACCACCGGGACATGGCCGAAAGTTTCATGGGCCGCAGCTGAGAGTTTCATACAACATTATATGCTGTACGGAAAACTCGATTGCAGTTTTACTTGTTATTTGTAAGGGACGAATAGAGGATTGTTTTACGTTATTGCCATTACTATCCTGTGATCAACCTTTTCCACTGTGGTTAGCAGGATTTTCCCGTGTAATTAATTCTACTTGTGTGTTTGTTTGTTACAATAACATTATCTTTGAAGAACAAGAAAAGTCGTTAGACATTTCTTCCAGTTTTAGATTGATTTGTTTCTATCACTTATCACTCCTACTATTTTTGCTTTGTTGTTGGCATACTAAATCTAATGAGAGAAAATATGCAAAGTTAATTTGGCGGATATTGTTTTGAGTGAAAGAATATTCTACGTTCTTATATTAATCTGTCTTGTTGACATTTCAGACATATATTGCTCTTTTTATGTCCAGATAGGTAAATAAAAGTCTGTTTTGCTTTACATTACAAAAATTTCCAAATCATCTATTAGCCTTTCTGTTAGTTGAAATTTATTTCTTAGTTTCAAGTGTTATAGATTCAGCATTTAATATCATGCTGACTTATTTTAGTAAAATTTGTTATGATAAAGGAATAATCTGCCTTATAATGAGGAGATTAAACAAAGAAAGAGCACTGAAACATGAACGAAAATCTCTCAAAAAAAGACAAGAAAATTAGCTTACAAATAGTATAAAAGAAAAAGAAACATTTGAGGGACATATATATCCATAATTACTTTACCAGATAACAAAACATATTTGTTCATTTAATCTTTTTCATATTTAGGAATGATAAAGGAAACTTAAAAGGTTTACATTTGCAGAATATAAGAGTATGAATTTGGGTTAGTGCTCGAAATAGGATTTCCTTCTCTTTAAATAAGATTGTCCTTTCTAATTGCCTCATTTTGTTGTCAAAACTGTTTGGGACGATTTGATTTGTCTTCAACTCTTCTTATATTGTCTTCCATGAGAGAGAGAGAGAGAGAGAGAGAGAGAGAGAGAGAGAGAGAGAGAGAGAGAGAGAGAGAGAGAGAGAAACTAAGGCTTTATTAAACGTACTTAAAAATTAGTATGGTCTTTCCTCGATTATTAATATTGATTATGAACTATTTTCAATATTTTAACGATAAGTTTCGTAGCAGATGTCTTTTGTGCGGATAATTTTTTTTTTCTCATAAAGCAACCAAAGAAATGCACACACACACACACACAACACACTCAACACACACACACACACACACACACACACACACACACACACACACATATATATATATATATATATATATATATATATATATATATATATATATATATATATATATATATATATATATATATATATATATATATATATATATATGAAGATAAAAAGGCCCATAAAAGACTGACTGTAAGAAGGTTTCAACCATATATTTCGAGCACTTCCTTCTGTGCCCAGTGAACAGGGGCACAGACGGAAGTGCTCGAAATATATGTTGCAACGTTCAAATAGTGTTTTAT
>JANJGK010004800.1:20000-55818 GCA_039081455.1 Macrobrachium rosenbergii
AGTGTGTGCGTTTAGACATACGGAGAGTCGACAATTTTGTTTGTTATAATTTTAATGCGATAAAGCTATTTCGCGGAAATATATGAAGCAAAAATGGATATAAAGCTCAGACATATTCTATTTAATCTTCGGAATATACGAAAGCGCCTAATGCAATACGACTATATAACATTCGAATTTACAGGGTCGTCAAGGTACTGATTACAGACAGATTGTCTTACCTCTACCTAGAGTAACACTCCCTCTTCCCCAAAAAACCCAGTTGCCTGTTTCCAGGTATGATACCCACCTCGTTATAAAAAAAAATGCAAGTTATTAACTAGTGTTATATATTATTTGCAAGTTTTCATATTTATTAATATGCCAATTGCAAATCATTCCTCTGACTCCTTGTAAAAACCACGCGTAACAGTCTCCCTGAATCCTTCTTTCACCCATAATAAAGTGAACTAAAAACATAATCCTTCCGGAGATTAAAATATTGTCATTAACGAGATACAATTGAGTTAAAAGACAAATAATGGTTTAAGAGGGGCTGTTCCTACATTGCAAAGCGAGCCATTAGGAGATGAATCTGAAAAAGAATTGAATCTTTCGGGACATCAAAGAGATGATCAGGTGAGATACGTCTGCGACCCCTCTGCTCATTAAATCATCAAGATTTGGAATCCTTTTTCCTCTTTTTCAATCATAGCAATAAGTGTTAATCCTGGGCTAGGTAATGACCATAGGATTGCAGTCTTTTGACAAAAAAAATAAATAAATAAATAAATAAAATAAAAGATGTGTTGAATCCACGAACTGGATCCTTTTAATCTTGTTTATTCTCCTTGGTGAGGGAAGAAATAAAACTGCCTTACGAAAGCAAAAGGATTATTAGCACAGTATCACATAAAGATTCATAATCGGACGTTTATATTCACACGCAAGAGAGGAAAGATTTATCTTGGCGGAGACAAGAACTGATTCCCTGTCTTCCTCTTGGCAATATCCACATAAATTCATTTAAACTCTATGTTTTCACACTTTTTTTTTTTTGGATTTATTGTTTTTTATATACATTTCATTAAAATCATAATCTTTGAATAATGGAATGGAGAGTCACATTTTAGCTCATTTAAAGGTAAGGTAAAATTTACATTATAATTTAATACATTTAGCGATTAATATGCCTTAATGCTTTACGAGCTTAATTTAGGATTTCTATAATGAGATGAAAGGTTGCAGGTGCTGGACATGGGAAGGGTTTATTATTATTATTATTATTACTATTATTATTATTATTATTATTATTATTATTATTATTATTATTATTATTATTGTTGTTGTTGTTGTTGTTGTTGTCTCAAGCAGACTATCTTGTTAAAGTTCGTAACTTCGTTATTGGGGATTTGACCAATGGGACAAAGGGCCTGCACAATATTCTTTCATCCACACAGACAGCCACTGGTCAGCGGTTCAAATCCCCAAAGAATATTATTATTATTATTATTATTATTATTATTATTATTATTATTATTATTATTATTATTATTATTATTATTATTATTATTATTATTATTATTATTATTGTATTTGGCAAGTGATACCATTTCCTTCGCAGTTCTTCAAGTGGTTTAAGAAGTAGTATAAGTGTTCTAGGTCTTCATTAAGATCTAAGATGATTTTTGGTTATCTTATATTGCTCCCCAAAAAAATAACTGAATCGAACTGATTTTTTTCTCCTTTTTTATAAATGTTTAAAATAAAATAAAAATTTTCGCATATCATATTGTAGGCTACTCGAAAATAAAACAAACGTATCATGAAATACGAATGCACCTTCAGTCACTCTACTATTTTAAATAACGCCGAAAATTCCTTGAATAAAACGTTGTAGATTAATACTGTAGATAGATATGAGGGCGATAAATCACAACATTAGTGTTACAATAGCTTAATGAAATTTCCACTATATTCGTGCTTGGGGAACATTTTTTCACACAAAGACCACTCACTTTTATTTTAGTTTGCTTTTAATGACGAAACAGATTTCATACAGAAAACTATTGAGATGGCTTTGTCTGTCCGTCCGCACTTTTTCTGTCCGCCCTCATATCTTAAAAACCACTGAGGCTAGATAGCTGCAAATTGATATGTTGATCATCCACCCTCTAATCATCAAAGATACCAAATTGCAGCCCTCTAGCCTCAGTAGTTTTTATTTTATTTAAGGTTAAAATTAGCCATGATCGTCCGTCTCGCAACGCTATAGGACAGGACACCACCGGGCCGTGGTTGAAAGCTTCATGGGCAAGGGCTCATACAGCATTATACCGAGACCAGCGAAAGATAAATCTATTTTCGGTGGCCTTGATTATACGCTGTACAGAAAACCTGATTGCGCCGAAGAAACTTCGGCGCATTGTTTTCTTGTTTATTTACTTCCTTGTGTTAACCCAGAAATATGTATGACGGTTAATCAATATCCTATTTTAATCTGCAATGTTCTGAATTCTCTCTTCTTCTCTGAAAGTCTAATTAAACAAAAATATAATCAGTGCCATGCTACTTACACCAGGCGGACAATTCATGCCCAAGTGCGTCTCCCGGAAGAATGAGAATATAAAGTTTGCATGTCACTGAAGGTCGTTTGTGTATAGTACCCATTATAAGTCATAATTTAGTAAATGAAACAGATTCACTGAAAAGTACAGTGATATAAGGTAGTTCTATGAATGAATAATTGTGAGGAATAAAAAAATACCCTGTTATGGTTATGGCTGTATTAAAAAGGATAACAACCTAAAAAACAATCGTATCCAAATGTTTTCTGTGTTCAACAACGATAATCTGCGGGCAATAAACTGCTTCTTTGTATTTGTTGACTCCCAGCCTTAGCAAACCAATCTCACTACTGGTTCCAAGGACCAGACCCCTTCTTATACTCGTATACCCATTGATTTTGGTGAGAAGAGGACTCTCGTAATAATAATATCCACCACGGCGATATTCCGTCGTAATGAGTATCGAGTGAATAGAATGATCCTCATAGTCATTTCCCTTATAAGCCTTTGTTTCTGTACCGTTCCGAGGACAGAAGCCACGACAATAATCAACACATTGTAATAACAGCGCTAATGACATCACACACACTCTGAGGTTCTGAGCTTTCATGGGCCCCTTGGCACAAAGGTCGTAATTGGGATCGATCAGGAGGCCCTGTTGGAATCGACAATGTAATGACTTCAAAGGGAAGAGGAAGAGGCTAACCACTTCTCGTAAGCCAATCTACACAGGAGTGTTATCAGCAGCAGTATCAGTCATCTGTGACTATAGGAATGATTTCCTTCGATCCCCCTGTAAAAGAACAATAAGAAAATATTTTTTCTGATTACAGAACACCGTAAGCTATTAGAGCAGTAAATCTCAATCAGCATGTAAATACAAACACAAACAAGCATACTTGCATACACACACACACACACACACACACACACACACACACACACACACACACACACACATATATATATATATATATATATATATATATATATATATATATATATATATATATATATATATATATATATATATATATATAATTTATAATTTGAACTTTACAAAATTCGGAATAATATTGTTGAGACGGCAGTATTGTATTGCATGGAAGTGTTTGATAGCCGTCCTCTTGGTTAAGTTAAATATACCTTAGTTTAACCAGACCACTGAGCTGATTAACAGCTCTCCTAAGGCTGGCCCGAAGGATTAGACTTATCTTACGTGGCTAAGAACCAGTTGGTTACCTTGCAACGGGACCTACAGCATATTTCTCTCACGAGAAATAAATTCCTCTAATTCTTCATTGGCCGGTCGGAGACTCGAACTCGGGCTTAGCAGAGTGCTAGACGAGAATTCTACCGACTCGTCCAACAAGGAACTTGTCCTCGTGGTTATTAGCGTCTCTCTCTCAGAGCGTCTCGAAAGTGAATTTTTTGCGATTCCAGTCGTCATTAATATATAATGAGGTTATGGTTGTCATTCATACTTTTCGGGGTTATGGTTGTCATTAATACATGACGAGGTTATGGTTGTCATTAATACATGGCGAGGTTATGGTTGTCATTAATACATGGCTAGGTTATGGTTGTCATTAATATATGGCGAGGTTATGGTTGTCATTAATACATGACGAGGTTATGGTTGTCATTAATATATGACGAGGTTATGGTTGTCATTAATACATGACGGGGTTATGGTTGTCATTAATACATGGCGAGGTTATGGTTGTCATTAATACATGACGAGGATATGGTTGTCATTAATACATGGCGAGGTTATGGTTGTCATTAATACATGGCGAGGTTATGGTTGTCATTAATACATGACAGGGTTATGGTTCTCATTAATACATGACAGGGTTATGGTTGTCATTAATACATGGCGAGGTTATGGTTTTCATTAATACATGACGGGGTTATGGTTGTCATTAATACATGGCGAGGTTATGGTTGTCATTAATACATGGTGAGGTTATGGTTGTCATTAATACATGACGAGGATATGGTTGTCATTAATACATGGCGAGGTTATGGTTGTCATTAATACATGGCGAGGTTATGGTTGTCATTAATACAAAGCGAGGTTATGGTTGTCATTAATACATGACGAGGTTATGTTGTCATTAATATATAGCGAGGTTATGGTTGTCATTAATATATGACGAGGTTATGGTTGTCATTACTACATGACGAGGTTATGGTTGTCATTAATACATGGCGAGGTTATGGTTGTCATTAATACATAGCGAGGTTATGGTTGTCATTAATACATGACAAGGTTATATTGTCATTAATATATAGCGAGGTTATGGTTGTCATTAATATATGACGAGGTTATGGTTGTCATTACTACATGACGAGGTTATGGTTATCATTAATACATGGCGAGGTTATGGTTGTCATTAATACATGGCGAGGTTATGGTTGTCATTAATACATGGCGAGGTTATGGTTGTCATTAATATATGACGAGGTTATGGTTGTCATTAATATAACGGTGATATAGAGTAAGGTGGTGTTATTGTTATGTTAGAGTGAGTATGACTCCTGGTTATTTGATTGCTGTTGTTGATGAAGCAAGGGCTATTCATGTTAACATTATTATTATTGTGCAACGTTATGTTTGTCTTTAATTGACTGTTTTATTGCTAGTAAGAATTTTTTCTAGGGGTAATCGATCCATTTTTGTGTTATTCAATATTATTGACAATATTTTTGATGTTTGCTGTGCTGTCTGAAACCTGTGCTCATATGAACATTTTTATAGTATAGTAATGGTAATAAATTTATTTTTAAGGTAATCTGAGTATTTTTATTGGCACCCTTTTCCTTGGGATTGTCACAGTCCTTCAGACCTCTCCTAGTCCCCAATACTTAAGGTCTATCTTAAATAACCCGACTGCCCAACAAAAACTGGGGTCCGTTACAAAATATATATACACAAATGTGAGTGTATATATATATATATATATATATATATATATATATATATATATATATATATATATATATATATATATATATATATATATATATATGTAACAGCCACAAATCCTTTTGACATATCGATTTCTTCACACTTTTTGGATACGCTTGTCAATACATAGTCTAGAATTGCAATGGAGAACCAAATGAAGCAATTATGGAGTCTGGTTATAGATTCAAATCAAGATGGCTATAGACACTTTTCTTAGTTATGAGCTCCTCGGGTCCAAGAAAGGTTTGATTGGCTGATTAATTTAGGCTCTCTGGCGTTACAACCACCTGGGTCATTGAGGATGAATTCATGAAAAGCAGAAACCAGAAAACGGCGTAGTACAAGTGCTCCTGAATCAAGATGAAAAAGTTGTAAATATAATTTGCATATCCCTAGAGTTCGAGTGATCACCTATATCCCTTTGGCATTTCCTGTATTGAAATTTGATGGAAAAATGACTTTCAAAAAACTTTTTATTATGAAATACTTTTTTCATATAAGTCGTTAATGATAACCAAAGTTTAATTTTTCAGGAGAAGGAAATGATCGTAATATGGGTACAAAACTCAATTGAAAAATAGCTGTTAACCATTCAATTCATTAGTAATGATTATTCATCTCAAACGAGATTTTTTAAATTATTTTTGGAAGAATTCAAACTCAAATTTTTTATTAAAGTGCTATATATGGACTCATGGAAAACTGTTAAAGTTTACAGATTTAATAAATATAAATAAAAAAATTCTATTTTACCATAAGTAATATCAAACCGACAAAAGCACAGTGTAGTCCCAGGTGATTGCCATAAAGACCGGCTATAATGAAGTTTCTTCCAAATATCGATGTTCTCCTCGTGATTTGAGAGAAGATTAGTTGGTATACGACATTACCGTCTCCAGCGACTGATGATGAGGACCCAAAGGTCTTTTCTTGTATCTGGGACAGAAAAGAAAAGAAAATATCAAGAATTGGTTTGGACAAAGGTAAAGACTAGATCCTCATCATCCCTGATGACAGAGCAATGAAGATGGATCGAGCACTAAATCTGGCAACAGCTGAGGAACAACAAATATTACTCGCAAATATTATTTTTCTTTTTTATCGTGATGATACCAATGTTTGAAGTTTGTTTTTCCTTGCTATTTTATCCATTACGATGAAATAATAGCTAACAAGGAAATTACTTAGTAGCTTAGAGAATATTCAATAAGTTTTATCTTCATTCTAATTTCATGAAAGGTCCCCTACAGGAAAGAGTGTTGTGCTAACATCTTATGTTAAGGGAATTTCTAAATCAGAGATGACAGTACCGTTCTAGTGCCAGTTCCTCCAAGTGAACCAAGCGTATATTACACAACCACACATAGACGTGTTCTGTCTCACACACACGCACACGCAGGCACACACACGCCCATTCAATATATATATATATATATATATATATATATATATATATATATATATATATATATATATATATATATATATATATATATATATATATATATATATATATATATATATATATTGTGTATCTGTGTCTGTGTCTGTGTCTTCTTGTTCTTTAATTCCGTTTCAAGAGTATTGCAGACAATTATTTAAAGTTTTTTAAAGTATAGGTAAGAACAAGTATGCAGGAACGGGCATTACAAATCTGTATTCCTCATATTATAGATTTTGAGACTTTTAGTAAATGGCTCAAAGTTTTACACGTTTTGTTTGACTTTAATTTTGGGGAGTTGTTGCTTACCATAGTTTAATTCCTGTCGAAATCCCATGGCAAATGCATTTTGATTACTATGAAATCATACTTATTTTGGCGACCAGTATTTGCTCTTGCAACGTTCAATATAATTGCCGGGAAAAAGCTGACAAATTAATCATGACTGAATATGTTTTCCTTTACCTTTATTTAAGGGTCATTCTTAAAGGCATTCCATCTGTCTAGGCAATTTTGTTTTGTTCTTGAAACATGAAGAGAAAGTATTTGAAAGACGCTCCTGAGAGAAGGAGGAAACCTTGCAATAAAATACCAAACAGAAACGATAAAAAGAACAAAGTCCACGAAGTGATTAAGAAGAAACCCAATAAAGGCGAGACCGGGATTCCTGGAAGACGATATATCCCCGAGATCACTTCGCCGTCATAGATGAAAGGCCAGAGGTTATATAAGTCTAGATTACCTGGAAGCAGTCAGCTACAGTAGAAGCATTAAATCTTTTTTTCTTTTTTTTCTTTTTTTTTCTTTTTTTTCTTTTACGCTACCGTGTTATCAGTCCCAGACTGTCATACTTTAATAGCTCCGTGGCACTTACTAATACTGAGTATGAACAGAACTACCTCGATTGTTTCCCAGTGGCTCTTGTTCTTCTATGACACATCTCGTTTCTGTATTCATGTTTTTTTTTCTTATAATATTTGAGAACTGATTTTACAATATTTAATCTCTATCTTCCGGCAGACTTGGGCAGCATAACCGTCTAGTGATCATGATCGCCTTTAAAGATATCGCTAAAAAAAAAAAAAAAAACAATAATGATAATAAATAATCCAGACAGTGTTACATTTCTAGTGAAGTAATCTTCATCTAAATTTAAGCTATTAAGATTATAATTGACACAAAGTGACGGATATTTTCAGACGGAAATGGAGAAAAAGATCATGAAAGTGAACGGAAATGACGAATATGACCTTTTTCATGTAAAATGAGAATAATGAAGATGGATGTTGGTGTAAAAGTGAAATTTCATATTCCTCTTCCATATTATTCTTTACTTATTTCCTCTAATTTAAGTCCCGGCAATACCAAATATAGAAAAAAATAGCATTTAAGAACTTTTCTTCTCCCATTTTCGGTAAGTTCCCCGGCATAAAAGCTTCTTACTTGGGGCAGGGAAGGTGAGAGGAAATAGATTCTTTCTCAGCTTTTCGTTCTTCTCTCCCCGTTTCCTCCTCCCTCACCTCCCCACCCTATAACCCTTTCCAAACCCTAGTACCATCTTCACCTCCTTCACGTCCAATTTCTCGCCTTTTACTCAAAAATTTGTCCTTTCCTCCGCGTCTCCTTCCTATGAATGAGTAACACAGAACTTGAAATCAAATGGATTCCCCGCAATCCGTAATCTCATATCGCTTTTTCAAGAGGAAATTATTTTTATGATTAATTCCGACGAAGAGGTTATGGAAGTAGCTCGATATGTTTATTTCTTCGTTAACTGGATCACTTAGATATTCGGTGTTAACATATACGAAAGAATTGCCACATGTGGGTCTCGTGATTGGCAACAAGTCATTAGATTTTGGGAGAAATGCGGTCACGATAAGATGAGGTTTGCTGTGTCCTAACCCCTACTGTTTTTCTTATCCTGATGACACTTTTATTTCCGATCACCGAGAATGAAGTTGGAAAGTTATTTTTTCACCATTTTTATTACTTTATAGTTTGGTACGACAGTCACTTGAAAAGTAGTAAATACGTATGAATAGATATATTTTACACAAATTTCCTCTTATCGCTAGAGTTTTCTGAAACTTGGAAATATGGTATTAAATATTGTTTGCAATTTTCTTTATACTTCATCTTCGTCTGGCTGTGGCGTAATTAAACAAAGTGGGAAATGTAAAAAAATTGAGATTTTGTGTGTTCATTATTGCACCAACTACTCACAAATACCCATGAAAAATATGACGTACACTTTGTGATCTTTCATTTCTTCTTTTCCCCATTGTCAGGTACTGGAAATGTGTATTGTACCAATTCATGGTATGGAAACATAAACAAATATGAAGATCCTACCATTATGAAGTAGGTTCATATGCCTTCAGCCATTTTTTTAAAATACTTGTGCAAAGTTAATAGCTACTTCAACAACGACGTAAGGGATATATGTATTCCTACCTAGTTTTTTATTATTTACGTTCATAATTTTCTAATAAGAATTATTTACATTTTATGATGAAATTTTTTACCCACTCAAAACCCTCATTATTTGGTCCTTACAATTTAAGAACGACCTTATGTTCTCCCTTAGTATAATGAAGTAATTGTTAGATATCGTAGTGTTGAATCGGTATTAATCATTATCCTTAATTCCTTTCATGATTCATTCTTTTTGTCCTTAAAAGCTGTCTACAATTTTACGTTTTTCACTTCTATTTTCAGAGAGAGAGAGAGAGAGAGAGAGAGAGAGAGAGAGAGAGAGAGAGAGAGAGAGAGAGGAACCCATCATTGATAAACTTCCAGTTAGTCATTTGCATAAAAGCTTAATCTGGATTCCCTTTCCTCTCACGTTACTCTGTTCCAGGACAACTTTTAATGAGGACAACTTCTGCATGTTATTTCTGGCAAACCACTCTGCGAAAGGGATAATTTTTTTTTCTGTTAAAGCTTTCAGGAAGAGCTTTCATTACGTAATGATAGTTTTTTTTTTCAGGTAGCCTGTCGGATATTCTAAATTTGGCCTTCAGGCAACAGTACACATATTACTTTTCAATGAGAGCGTGGCAAATGGAAAACAGTTTTATTTTTAGAATTCTGCTTCAAATGGTAGTCTCGGTTGGTGGATTATTCCCATAGGTCGACACAAGGCCTCTTACCACACTTACGGTCCTCCTAATTCCTATTACCATTGCTAAAGACGTTATATTGTTGGCTCTGTTTGTTTGCTTGTTTATCAGTTATCAGTTTGCTTATTGTTTTGTCTGTTTGCTGGTCTTTTTTTTAGCAAAATTCCACTCAAATTTATGTGTGGGTCTCTATCAAGATTCTTCAGCCTTGGCGGAAGCCTGCTGTCTCCAAACACTCTTTATTTTTCTTTTCTTTTTTTCCTATTCCCCTTTTAACAAATCCGTAAAAATATTTGATAAGCAAATAAATAACTATAACAAATAAGCGAATAAGTCAATAAACACTTAAGTAAAACAAATCAATATTAGGAAAAGCAAAAGTATGACGAGAAAACCTTTGTTTATGATTGTTGACCTCAGAAACTGTGATGATTAACATCTAAAGAACATAATTCGTGTAGTTTCCTCCCGTTTTAAGGATCTGCATTTTACGAGTGGCGGTATATCCGTGTGTCTCTTTGTCTCTCTGTCTGTCTGTCTCTTAACCTTGAGGAGTTCACATTAAACTATTTTTTTCCCAGAGAGAGACAGACAGACAGAGAAACAGACACACACACCCACACACACACACACACGGGTAAAATAATTTCTCTTTAAACTTTATTAACACCTTACATTAATTATGAATAAGTAATGATGGTTATGATACAGTTTCAGCCTGATCTGTATGATAACGTTTTGAAATCCATAGCTGTCACGTTCTGTGTACTTTCCTAGGATCTTTCTTAGATAGTGACCCCAAGGGTTTTCGGGGATCGTTATCTAGGACTAATATTTCTTAGGGATTATTACCTTTACGATATTGACAGTGTTTTGTTTATGTCTTCACGGTAATGCCCCACAGGCTTGTACTAAACACGCCGCAAAGGTGGATACATTCCGGGTTAAAACCCTTCCGGGTCACTATGTAGGAAAGATCCCTTTTCTATATTAGTGTGAAGTTCATTGAAATGAAACTCGTTTTCAGCACTGGTTAGGTTATCATTATATTTTACTGTACTTCCTCTTGCTTTTATGCTTTATTGTCCTTCAGATTCAATACCATTCATTGCCTTTGGCATTTCGATTATGCGTAAAAGATCCCAGATATTTTAGTCCTTATTCTACTACTTTCAGTTATGTAATTTTCCCGTTATGTTTTCAAATAACATACTAATAAATAATCATAAACCCACTCAGAAATTTCAAGGCGCTAGAGAAGTTTTTAACTAATTTACTAACCTGGATGAACACGAAAACGATCCAGAGTTCTTTCAAGTTTGCCAGTTAAAAAATAAAAAATAAAAAACGTGGCACAGTCTGCACAAATAAATAAAAAAACAAACAGACACGCACACACACACACGCGCACACACACACACACACATGCGCGCGCACACACACACACACACACACACACACACACACATATATATATATATATATATATATATATATATATATATATATATATATATATATATATATATATATATATATATATATATATATATATATAGATATATATAGATATATATATATATATATATATATATAGATATATATAGATATATATATATATATATATATATATATATATATATATATATATATATATATATATATATATATATATATATATATATATATATATATATATATATATATATATATATATATAGATATATATATATATATATATATATATATATATATATATATATATATATATATATATATATATATATATATGTTCTTTTTCTTTTTTTTCTTTTTTTCTTTTAACGTGCTTTTATTCCCATTTTTGTATGGGGTAAGCACGATGCCTTCTTTTGAAGGACTTTTTGATTTGGCTTTGGGGTAGACCTGTGGTCTCGATCGGCTGCCCTGCCTGACATCGCTTAGACCCCGGTACGTATGTTTCATGTATCATACCCGACCCAACGCCCTTTCTTCCCAGCAGCGAGAAGTTATTGCGCGGGTATGGCGAGAGTTCGAGACGTGTGAGATGTTTGTTATGTTTTTAGAAGGTGTTGTAGTGGCTTTGTTTTGTGTGTGTATTTAGTCTGTAACATCCATTTGCTTTTTAAGCAAACCTATCCGTTGATTACATATATAATCCCGGGATGTCTACACGGATAGCAAAGTGTCTGCCTCTTTGCCCAGTCGGCTGCGGGTTTTGAACCCGCGCCACAGACCTCTTCGAAGTCCGAAGCTGCTGCTGTAACCGACTGAGCCACCGAGGCTCTATATATATATATATATATATATATATATATATATATATATATATATATATATATATATATATATATATATATATATATATATATATATATATATATATATATATATATATATATATATATATATATATATATATATATATATATATATATATATATATATATATATATATATATATTATATATATATATATATATATATATATATATATATATATATATATATATATAATATATATATATATATATATATATATATATATATATATATATATATATATATATATATATATATATATATAGTTTAAATATAAGGATTGATAATTATGAAGTTATAAAGTTATAAGGCTTAAATGAATGACAGATGAAATATTCGTTCGTTAGACATTAAACGACTGAACAAGAGAAGGAATAACAGTAATCCACATTCATAATGTTGTTCTGTGAGAGTCATAGAGAGTCGAAGTCCCAAAAGGCAATTATGTAGCTTCGAAGGGGTGACCAGATCGTCAATCATATCCTTTACATGGGTAAAGGTCAGTCCCGTTTCTCTTTTAACGAGCTCTAAAAATGACCAAAGTACAAGTTTCATTTTTCAGAGTTGCAAATTATTCCACTATCTTCCCTGGAATGTTCTGAAGTTTTAAAAGCTTTGGGAAAGGATGGGTTGCATAGATGGTGGCGGTACCAGTAGAAAGAGGTGCAGAAATCGGAGATAAGGCGTGGGGGGATGAAGGATGAGGGAGGGATTAGGTGAAGGCGATGGCAAAAAAGTTGGTTCCACTTTCCAAGGTAATGATTTGGTTTTCACATGTTGTTTGGGTATTTTTTGCCCTGATACTTCATGTGTTTGCTGCACTACTCGAAGATTTTCTTATAACTCACTTGTTGATTTTACTAGAAGAAACTCCCATCGTAAAGTTTTCAATAACGTGAACGGAAAACAGCGCTGTCGTCTCAAATATTAATTATTATTGGATAAAATTCATCCTTTTTCCGGACAAAACTAAAAATACTACCACTCGGATAAAAGTTAATTCATCTTTTAAAAGACTTATTAACATTTCAGACATTTCAAATATTTACAGTATAAGATAAGCTTTCGTGGCGAACTGCTTTCGGTCTGTTACGCCTAAAGCAATGGGCTTGATGCCAATACTTGTGCCTGCAACAGAGATGAAAGTGAAAGACAAGCTCTTTGGGAAAGTCACAGAAATAAATTCCTTAGCTTCTCTATTGACAGATCGATGAAGATGGATTGAACTCATAATTTAGCAATGAGTAACGTGAAGGAATTCCGGAAGGCAGGATTCTCGGTTCATTGTCGTTTATTTTAAGTCTGGAAATTGGAAGGCTGTAAATCCTCGGATCAGACACCATGAAAGGCGTAGAGTGATATTCACGCGATTTGCCCAAGACGAGAATGTGTCACTGAGTCCATTTGTCTTTGTTTGTTATCTCACTTTAATGAAACTCTCGTACCAAAATGTGTTTTCGTAAAACGAAAACATATCGCTCTGAAGTGAGATGCCACTGGGTAAACGGAAGATCTTATCACACCCAATTTTTTATTAGAATTTATTCCATAGTAATGAATCATTTCGGTAGTACTGGATCTATTAGATAGATATGTATTTCGTCGGCAGTGGTGTCTCTTCATTCGAGTGACGTTCAAGAACAGTAATAAATTTCCTAGACAGTTTTGAATTTCATCGATAATACTAATCAATTATTGTCAATAGTATTGTGTCTCTTCAACAACGCTGAATCGCATTAATAGACGTAAATTTTCTTATCAGTATTTAATCATAGCAATAGTGCTAGATCTTCTAATCTCATAATCTCGACGGTACTTCACTTCAAATACATAAGAGGGCAGAATCTACTCGACAGTGGAGTTTGTTTGAGAAATGGCCACGCTCCAAACCCTCTGGTATGTTTATCTGAGGAGAATGGTCCCTCCTTCTCAAAGGCAATCCCGTAACACCAACGTTGATGAGAATTCACACATTTACTTTATGAAACTCTGTGACTACTGTCTCCATCGTTTTCATTTTTTTTATTTCCTGTCCAACTTTTGTTTTACTTATTCTATAAACATAGTTCCATCTCCGAGCCTAGGCAGTATGTGGCATGTTTTAAATCGGTATTGTTAAGCAGTGACCTTGCAAATATCTACAGCTATCTATTTATCTATCTATATCTATATATATATATATATATATATATATATATATATATATATATATATATATATATATATATATATATATATATATATATATATATATATATATATAATATATATATATATATATATATATATATATATATATATATATATATATATATATATATATATATATATATATATATATATATATATATATATATATATATATATATATATATATATATATATATATATATATATATATGCATGTGATCTAATCAAAAGCGCCACGGATTGGAGTGTTTCCAGAACTAAACATTATATACTAAAGGTCTTATTGGAACTCATTATTCTTAATATTAAAGGTTTCCCAGTCGCTTCTCAGTACCAGTAATTACATAAATTTAACCCTTTAATGCTTTGAAATATAATTTCCTTTGGAATATAACACTATGAATTAGTAGCCATTTCCCCTTCATGTGCTGAAACTTCATTTTATTCAAACGTCCATTTAACACCAGAAACAAATTACATCAATGCCTGTTATTATGGGGTAACACTCCGCAGCCCTCGACAGGTCAGAGCGCAAAGTCACAGCAATAAACTCCCAGGTCGTTCGTTGAAAGGGAAGGAAATCGATAGAGCTCTGAAGGGACACTTCTCATTCCAGGGACTGGCAAGATGGAAGAAGAAGCCGAAGGGGAGGAAGCCACGAGGATAATCACAGCCTGGGATGAAAGAGGACGAGGGGACAGGTGACTGATTCGTTTGATAATTCCTTGATTACAGCATGGATCCTAACTGATGGGTCTCGCCCTAAGAACAAATAACGAAAATATTTCAGTTGGCCGCTAGGGTGTAGTTAGTTATTATTAATCATACAATAAAAAAATATATATATAGTAATATAAATCGAGGCGACAAGACCTGACCCTAGGGTATTGTCATTCTGTGAACTTGCATAGCGGCTTTTGGTAAAAAAAAAAAGAAAAAAAAACTGACCTTGGGCATGGTGGCGGCAACTCTGAAAATAGATAATATTAAGCGTCGAATACACCTGTTACACATATGATTTACGAAGTAAAATAATATTATTACATAATTCGCATAATTTTTAAAATTTTTATTATGAGTATTAAAAGTATAATAATCGATTTTGCATATAATTTTACTTAATTCTTATCATGTACAGTATTTGTGCGTCTTTCTTTTTTTACCACTGCATCTAATTCGCCATCCCTTGGCAGGAAGAGATATCTCTCTCTGACAGCAAAAAAGAAATGTGTCTTTTGGATCTGGTGTCTAGTTTTGAGATCAACATTTCTTCTCGTTTGAATATATGCCGATATCTGACATAATTTCAGGATTTCTTTTTATCTTGAGGCACATGTCAGGCGATGCCGGAATTAAAAGGACAATCGACATAAGCCAGAATTCACTGTCAAGGGAACAGGGTTTAGAGTTTTTTTAATTGAAACTCCACTGAAAAAATGTTGAGCTATTACGCAAATGATTCAGTGAACTATTTGTAGTTAATTTTTACTGTCAGCAATCTCTTTCTGCATCAATAAATTCTATCACTATTCAGCTATCCTTTCGCAGTAGCTACATATATATATATATATATATATATATATATATATATATATATATATATATATATATATATATATATATATATATATATATATATATATATATATATATATATATATATATATATATATATATGTGTGTGTGTGTGTGTGTGTGTATACACACACACACGTATATATATATATATATATATATATATATATATATATATATATATATATATATATATATATACACGTGTGTGTGTATGTGTATCATTCATAACCTATTTCCCCTCTGTAGTAGGTGGTGCCATAAGGGTACAGGCTTCTGGTTTCTCAGAAAGTCTTCAGGCGCTCTTATTTTTTGTCTGCTTCACACGGTGGCACCCATTCAGAGATTGTTGAATTGGCCAGTTGAAAGCAGGGACCAATCACCACCTTAGCAAACATGAGACAAGCACGCACATCTACGAGACCAAACTTAATCGACTAGTTCTGTCAAATCAGTAATCTCGAATGATTTTAGTTTTAACTTGCGTGCTCCGAGTTCTTTTGTCTAGGATTTGCTTTAAGCCTTTCTGGCTTAACCCTCACCTTTTCCAGCTCATATCACGACTCAATAATTCACAATACTTTCCAGAACTTAGCTGAAATCTGCAGTTTCAAGAACTTCTACATCCGATGGATTTTCTCGATTAGTCATGGGTAAAATGTTTCGTCGAACATTCTCTTAATCCTTTGAAGTGATTTAGAAAATTTTTAACTTGAATCTATTTATAGCAAAAAACCTATGGTTAATGATAAATAATATCAGATTATTACACGTGGATTTTCGTTAGTAAATATGCAATTGTAAATGATCTGATGATATTTGAGCAGAAATTATGATGGATTTTGTTAACCTCATTTTATTACTTTTAATTATGACTACTAACAACTGGAATCAAAATCTCTGAGAAAAATAAACATTGATCGATATATTATATGCACATATAACTTTTTTTTTTTTGTCAAACTGTTAACTTGCGAATTCTTACTTTTGTTCAAACGTCTCTCCATCTTTACTTTGTCTTTTAATAAGGACTTGGATGAATTCTCCTGAAGGTATATGAATCCACTGACGTCGATGTCGTTTTGGGTTCATTTCACGTGAATGTGGAACTCCTCTCGGTCTTCGGTTAGTGAAGAACGAAATAGTTATCTGGTCTGATATTTATTGGGGTCTTTGATATGTTAAAAGAATGGAAATTTATATTGGTTAGTAAATTTTATTTGGTGGTTGTTTTTGAATTATTTGAAGCAACGGTTTTTCAGCTCCAAGAAGAATATTTTACAAAATTGCATGATAAAAAAAAAATTAATGAGATGTTGATGGTAACTTTAAAGTCCTTTTGAAGATAGCACTAGCAACCAAATTCTTTCCCTCAAAAAAAAAAAATAGAAATGAAAAACAGTCTGTACTGCGGTATTTGGAAAACTGAGAAAATATTTAATTGGTAACGTTAATTTTCTACGAACCTGGAAAAAGTGCCCGACAAGTGGAAGTTACCATATATTTATACTTCAACTTTTAATTCATTACTTGAAAAAGAGGATGATGAGTGCATAGAGAACGAACTGAAGTCTTTCCAGTAAATATCCCAGAACATAAAGTTCCCATTACCATAACCTAATCAACTTATGCTTTCAAGTCTGACAGAAGTTTGATGAAAATATTCTACATAGAATTAGAATGTTTGGAGATCGCAGACGTTAATGAAGGCTGGGTAATCTTCTATCCCGTTCCTTTCCTACCGAAAAGGTCCGTCAGCCTACTCCGGTCTCTTCCTCAAATCCAATTACTTGTTGCCATTAACGAACCCCACCTCTGGTAAAACTTTGGTGGAAATCGAAGCGTAACTCATAGCATAATCCCCCTAACGAGCAGACAAAAAATAGACCCACAAACTGACGATCAAACAAATGATCAAACAAATGAAACCCTAAATATAACCAGTTCTAACTATAAACGAGGTTTTTTTTACCATAAAAAAGGGAAAACCCTTGTTTACATAAGATTAATAATCATTCAAAGCTTTGATACCAGTCATGGAAGATAGTCTTCATGTGGCTTGTACCTCCACATATAAATAAAGAAGTTAAAATACAGGGGAGATGTTTCCAGTGTTCACCGCTCCGACATTGTAAGTGGATGTTATTCCTGGAAATGTTAGTACCAACCCTCTTTAAAAACGCTAAGCACAAACGGGAAAGATATGATTCCCAAGAAAAAAACCATTATCTGAGGAGGTAGTTGAAGGTCGGTTATTATGAAGACCATCTCGAATGACGACAATTCCATCATGATAATGATGAAGCATAATTGCTATACTGCAGCAAACAACAGGTCATTATTGCAGCTAATGACTGATAATTAAAAACCGAAGCTCTATTGCTTCAGTCTGCACCCGTAACAGAATGAAACGCCGAAAACGTTTGGAACAAAGGCAGGCAGCTGATGGTTAGCAATCCAAATGCTACAGCAAATATGATAAAATTGAAATCTTAATTTATATCAGTTGTTGGAGGCAAGCAATCTGCATCAATGTCCGGCACTATTTATTTTATTACACATAACAATTTGCGAAACTTTAACGACTGGCCATTCAAAGGGTTTTTCACCGGAAGGAGTTTGGAAACTTGAAATTCTTTTATAAAACATTCGACTCGTATTTATGTGCATCTTTATACATCCCTTTTCTTCGGGGTAGGATAAAGTCGGTCAGAATATCAATATCCGGCTGGAGTTATCGGACGGAAAAAGGATTATTCGCCGATGTGCATCATTAACGTTCGTGTGACTCTTCAGCCTTGAATTCATACGGATTTAGAGATTTATTTTTCGCCGTTTATCACTTCCCTTTGTATAAACATCTATTAGAAAACTAAGGTAGCAAAATGAAAGGCTCCATTAACTTCTAAGAGTGAGAGGCTATTAGCTTATTGGACACACAAACACGCACACACACACACACACACACACACACACACACATATATATATATATATATATATATATATATATATATATATATATATATATATATATATATATATATATATATATATATATATATATATATATATATATATATATTAGCTGACCAACTCGGCACTGTCTGGGAAAACTCTGAGGAGCTCAGAAAAATTTTCCTGCACCTCCTTGAACTGACTGTCCCTTTTGCTCACAAATTGCTGTGCTGACTGTTCCTTTTATCCAAATATTCCTGTACTGACTGTCCCATTTATTCAGGTATTACTGTGATGAATGTCCCTTTTACCCAGATATTACTTTGTTAACTGTCCCTTTTGTCCAAATAGTATTTTGCTGACTATCCCATTTATCCATATATTACTGTGGTGACTGTCCCATATATCTAGGTATTACTGTTGTGACTGTCCCTTTTATCAAGGTATGATTGTACTGACTGTCCATTTTATTCAGGTATTACTGTAATAACTGTCCCATATGTCTAGTTGCTACTGTTGTGAATGTCCCATTTATCCAGATATTACTGTGGTGACTTTCCCATTTATCCAGGTAATACTGTGCTGACTGTCTCTTATATCCAGGTATTGCTGTGGTGACTGTACTATTTACCCTTTTATTACTGTGTTGATTCTCCCATTTATCTAGGTAGTAAAGTTCTCAATGTCCCTGTTACCCAGGTATTACTGTGCTGGCTGTCCCTTTTATCCAGACATTACTGTGGTGACTGTCCCATTTAATCCCCACTAAACCAAAACACAGATCCCCACTTAACTGAAACAAGTTTATATATGCATATATATGCATATATAAATATATTATATATATAATATATACATATATAGGTGTGTGAGGATGTATGTATTCATAATTACACATAAATGAATATACTGCATTATGTCATTTGATGAACTATCATCCTTATTCAGTGTAAGTAAATCGTCAAATTATTTTATGGTCATTCTGAAATAAACGAAGAACCTGCGCTCATATTCCCTCAGTTTTGGATACAGTCTTTTGAACAGATTGTACGCATGCTATTTGCTCCACTTCCATATCAATACTGAATGAACCTTTCGGATAACCGCCATAATGTGTACGGTCACCACTTTTTGCATCCGTTCGGTTGCCTCGTGTGAACAGGGCTTTAGGGGGAACCTTATTTTTGCGATAAGACTGATCGAATAATGATGGTGGTTTTTACTTCCGCTGGGAGATATCCCCTTTTCCTTATCTTCCATAAGCTATTTCCCAGCCGAGAACATCCATTATCTCTCTCAGTACCAGATCCCAAAGAATTATATATTTGAGGAGGGACGTGGGGTGAGACTGGTTATCCTTAAAGATTCTTAACTTGCCAAAAGTTCGTGCCGCTCACCAACCACCAGTTCAATATTACTGTTAAAAGAGGCAAAATAGTGTCTTCAATAATATCTGTTGTGGATTTTCACCGTCAGCTGAGTAAAAATGTGTTATATTGCAACATGTTCTGCAAACCGTCAACATTTCATTTTCCTGAAGTTTTCCTTTTATTTTTTACTTATAACTTTTATATGTGTGTGTGTGTCTGTTTATTGAAGAGGACCTATACCGTCAAAATTTACTGTAATACAAGAGAAAGTTCAGATGGTAATTGCCGCACTGAAAGGATATTATATACTTTCCCGAATCTCGGGCTGGACGACAGTAAGTCTCATCGTGGAGTTAACTGATTGTAAACTTTCGTCAGTAGAGTAAAAAGAGTAAATATATGTATTGCTGTTAGCAGAGAAAAGTAAAACTCCCAGTTTGAGCATTTCTGTCTAAAAAATATAAATTCCCGAGTATTGCTTATAATCAACCATCGCGATATTCCAATTATTTTTTCAGTTCAGAAGTCCTCATATTTCTAGTATCGATTATATTATTCACATATCAGTATAATTGCTTTAAATATGGCGTCCCATGTGAACAGACTAGAGCTTTTTCTATAAATATTTATTTATTGGTGAGCAAAAATAAATTCAGGTGCCAAAGTCAACACCAGTCATTTTCGATTAAAATCAATAATACCTCATGCCAGGGAAATTACATTAGTTACAATGTTCCCTGATTATAATTATGAAAACAAAAAATGAATCTTTATATACTGAATGAATTCTCAACGACTAAATAAAACAAATTTTTTTAAGACTTCTCATAAACTCAAATGTTTTAACATACGCCAGAGAAAAAACTCGTAATCCAACAATAATTCTTCTTTTTCCGTTGAATCTCGACCTTGTGTCACCCTCCTCTATCCTGGATTTGTCTGGCTTCGGCTTTTCCAGGCGCTTCTTTGTTTCCTGAATCTCCCTGATTAGTCGTTGGTGAATGTTTTATTTGACATGTACCTTTATCCCTTGAAGGGTCCCAGAAAATATTTTCATTTGACTTCATTTCATGTATAGAAGCTCGTTGCAAATCCTAAAACAAAATATTAGTAAATGAAGTATTATCAGTCTAAAACTGATTTAAAATAACAACAACGTTTTGTATGGTTCTTGAAACCTATTTTTAAATGTAAATTTATTTGTTGGCAATCCACACTCGCAGATTTGCAATCTTTTACGTTAATTTTAGATAATTCATTGATAAGGTTCATTTTCCCATTATGTTGGAAAGAAATTTTTCCGGCCTCTTCTGCGGTGACCTCGTCGATGCCACGATCGGTCTTAGCGGGCACCCTTCTTTCCTTATGGATCTATGGAATATCATAAATGTATGGGATCCCTGAGCTTTCCCATGATTTTACTCTATGTTCTAATTCCTTTCTTTTCGTTTTGTACTTTTTTTTTTTTTTTTGGTCAAAGTTTCCCTTCCTTTTTCATTAAAATTGCATTGTAACCCCCCTTATGTCCGGCTTTTTATTGCAAGAATTAGAACATAGAGTAAAATCAGGGGAAAGCCCAGAGATCCCATATATTTATGTTAGTCCAAAGATCCATAAGGAAGGAAGGGTGCCCGCTAAGACCGATCGTGGAATCGAATCGCAGAGGAGGATGGAGAAATTTCTTTCCAACATAATGGGAAAATGAACCTTATAAATGAATTATCTAAAATTAACGTAAAAGATTGCAAATTTGCGAGTATGGATGTGGCTTCGCTGTTTACCAGCGTACCAGTCAAGAAGACGATGGAAGTAATAAAAAAGAAAATGGAGGAAGGGGTTCACACATGTGGCTTAGATCATGAAGTTTTGATAAAATTGTTGACAGCAGCCTCAGCGTCAATGTGTTTAAGTGGGGTGAAATCCATTACATACAAAAAATGGCGTGGCCATGGGTTCGAGTCTTTTGCCGATCTTAGCTAAAATTTTTATGGAATGGTCTGAAACGGAAGATGTTGGTAAATTAAATAAAGGGAACCTAAATACCATGAAATGGGTAGGATAGGTGGATGACATCCTGATTATTTATAAGAGAGAAAGGGAAGAACTTCACATAAATAAAGTAAATGAACAAATCAAGTTCACAATAGAAGAAGAGAAGGGGGGAGAGATTCCTTTCTTGGATGCACTGGTAAACAGGGAAGGGGAAAATTTAAAATTCAAGGTACACAAAATGAAAACACACCAATTCATACATTCATATGTTCTCCAGTCATAGGAAAGAAAATAAAATGGGAGTAATGACATGGTTGGCCATCAGAGCTTGTAGGATTTGCGGTCCCGAATTCTTAGATGAAGAGCTGGAATACCTGAGGGAGAGTTTTAGGAGATTAGGAATCCCAAGTACTGGTGGGAATGGGCACGCATTAAGACAAGAAAAAGCAATTTTGGGGAGAGGGAAGGGAGAGAAAAGGAACATTTCAAAGGGAAGAAAATAATTACAGTCTCGGGTAACGACACTATTACATCCATCAGCAGCAAGCTAGATAATTTTAAATAGATAGGCTGATATAAAAACACCATTAGGAATAAAATAGTTAGAAACAAAAAGTCGGTAGAGGGGGAAGAGGTAAGAGGGGGTTGTATACATGGCAGCATGTCGGAAGTGGTAAATCCTTCAAAGAACGAGGATTACAACATATAAAAAAATAAAGCACTACAATCAGACGTCAGCAGTTGCCAAACAGTGTTGAGAAAAAGACCACAAAATAGTGGGAGAATACGAATTTTTTGTACAGTAACACTAACAAAACAGCCAGACTGATGGTAGAGAATACCTTCATAACATGCAAAAACAATATAATGGCAGGCAATACTGGAAACAGATTTGAAGACAGCCTATCAATAAAAATTGTAAACTCTATAATAAAAATGAAATGCAAAACCACAAGATACCACATGGAAAATGCACACCTGGAAGAAGCTGCAAGCAGAGATGGGCCAAGGTCACGAGGGTGGACCCACACAGGAGGAGGTGGATAGTCAAAGGATTAAAGAAGCCAGCATACGGAATTGAACAAACAAGGGCTCTAATATGCTCCCCCACACATATAGATACAGCTGGACTGCTCGTCCGGCTATTCTGCTGATACTTGGCAATAAGGACTGTTAGTCCTAGAAAGCTTGTAACTTTTCTTGAATAAATATCTCTACTAGATATCACTCAGATTTAATGTGGTCCTGTTAGTATTGTATTAATGCACAGAACACTTCTGTAGGTAATAAAGTTTATATATATATATATATATATATATATATATATATATATATATATATATATATATATATATATATATATATATATATATATATATATATATATATATATATATATATATATATGACTATTTATCACATCACCGTGATTCATATACAATCAGAAAGCTACAAACGTCCTTTAATATCCAATTCACTCTACCTCGGAAGTAATATATTTTCATATATGTTACCGAAGGGGAATTTTTTTAGTTGATAATAAGTCCACCGTCCCGTGGGATCGAACCAGCGACGGACGAGGAATCAGGACTACAGTGACACACTAACCAGTCGGCCACAAGAGAGGTATAAGTGAATACCATCTCCCATCAACCCGCCCGTCGAACTCAGGTGTTTTGCGTTTGGAGACGATATCCACCCACCTCTGCCATGTTGACCGTGTAGTGCGTTTGTCGCACGTAGCCATATTATGACTATTTATCACATCACCGTGATTCATATACAATCAGAAAGCTACAAACGTCCTTTAATATCCAATTCACTCTACCTCGGAAGTAATATATTTTCATATATGTTACCAAAGGGGAATTTTTTTAGTTGATAATAAGTCCACCGTCCCGTGGGATCGAACCAGCGACGGACGAGGAATCAGGACTACAGTGACACACTAACCAGTCGGCCACAAGAGAGGTATAAGTGAATACCATCTCCCATCAACCCACCCGTCGAACTCAGGTGTTTTGCGTTTGGAGACGATATCCACCCACCTCTGCCATGTTGACCGTGTAGTGCGTTTGTCGCACGTAGCCATATTATGACTATTTATCACATCACCGTGATTCATATACAATCAGAAAGCTACAAACGTCCTTTAATATCCAATTCACTCTACCTCGGAAGTAATATATTTTCATATATGTTACCGAAGGGGAATTTTTTTAGTTGATAATAAGTCCACCGTCCCGTGGAATCGAACCAGCGACGGACGAGGAATCAGGACTACAGTGACACACTAACCAGTCGGCCACAAGAGAGGTATAAGTGAATACCATCTCCCATCAACCCACCCGTCGAACTCAGGTGTTTTGCGTTTGGAGACGATATCCACCCACCTGTGCCACGTTGACCGTGTAGTGCGTTTGTCGCACGTTGCCATATTATGACTATTTATCACATCACCGTGATTCATATACAATCAGAAAGCTACAAACGTCCTTTAATATCCAATTCACTCTACCTCGGAAGTAATATATTTTCATATATGTTACCGAAGGGGAATTTTTTTAGTTGATAATAAGTCCACCGTCCCGTGGGATCGAACCAGCGACGGACGAGGAATCAGGACTACAGTGACACACTACCCAGTCGGCCACAAGAGAGGTATAAGTGAATACCATCTCCCATCAACCCACCCGTCGAACTCAGGTGTTTTGCGTTTGGAGAAGATATCCACCCACCTCTGCCATGTTGACCGTGTAGTGCGTTTGTCGCACGTAGCCATATTATGACTATTTATCACATCACCGTGATTCATATACAATCAGAAAGCTACAAACGTCCTTTAATATCCAATTCACTCTACCTCGGAAGTAATATATTTTCATATATGTTACCGAAGGGGAATTTTTTTAGTTGATAATAAGTCCACCGTCCCGTGGGATCGAACCAGCGACGGACGAGGAATCAGGACTACAGTGACACACTAACCAGTCGGCCACAAGAGAGGTATAAGTGAATACCATCTCCCATCAACCCACCCGTCGAACTCAGGTGTTTTGCGTTTGGAGACGATATCCACCCACCTCTGCCATGTTGACCGTGTAGTGCGTTTGTCGCACATAGCCATATTATGACTATTTATCACATCACCGTGATTCATAAACAATCAGAAAGCTACAAACGTCCTTTAATATCCAATTCACTCTACCTCGGAAGTAATATATTTTCATATATGTTACCGAAGGGGAATTTTTTTTGTTGATAATAAGTCCACCGTCCCGTGGGATCGAACCAGCGACGGACGAGGAATCAGGACTACAGTGACACACTAACCAGTCGGCCACAAGAGAGGTATAAGTGAATACCATCTCCCATCAACCCACCCGTCGAACTCAGGTGTTTTGCGTTTGGAGACGATATCCACCCACCTCTGCCATGTTGACCGTGTAGTGCGTTTGTCGCACGTAGCCATATTATGACTATTTATCACATCACCGTGATTCTTATACAATCAGAAAGCTACAAACGTCCTTTAATATCCAATTCACTCTACCTCGGAAGTAATATATTTTCATATATGTTACCGAAGGGGAATTTTTTTAGTTGATAATAAGTCCACCGTCCCGTGGGATCGAACCAGCGACGGACGAGGAATCAGGACTACAGTGACACACTAACCAGTCGGCCACAAGAGAGGTATAAGTGAATACCATCTCCCATCAACCCACCCGTCGAACTCAGGTGTTTTGCGTTTGGAGACGATATCCACCCACCTCTGCCATGTTGACCGTGTAGTGCGTTTGTCACACGTAGCCATATTATGACTATTTATCACATCACCGTGATTCATATACAATCAGAAAGCTACAAACGTCCTTTAATATCCAATTCACTCTACCTCGGAAGTAATATATTTTCATATATGTTACCGAAGGGGAATTTTTTTAGTTGATAATAAGTCCACCGTCCCGTGGGATCGAACCAGCGACGGACGAGGAATCAGGACTACAGTGACACACTAACCAGTCGGCCACAAGAGAGGTATAAGTGAATACCATCTCCCATCAACCCACCCGTCGAACTCAGGTGTTTTGCGTTTGGAGACGATATCCACCCACCTCTGCCATGTTGACCGTGTAGTGCGTTTGTCGCACGTAGCCATATTATGACTATTTATCACATCACCGTGATTCATATACAATCAGAAATCTACAAACGTCCTTTAATATCCAATTCACTCTACCTCGGAAGTAATATATTTTCATATATGTTACCGAAGGGGAATTTTTTTAGTTGATAATAAGTCCACCGTCCCGTGGGATCGAACCAGCGACGGACGAGGAATCAGGACTACAGTGACAAACTAACCAGTCGGCCACAAGAGAGGTATAAGTGAATACCATCTCCCATCAACCCACCCGTCAAACTCAGGTGTTTTGCGTTTGGAGACGATATCCATCCAGCTCTGCCATGTTGACCGTGTAGTGCGTTTGTCGCACGTAGCCATATTATGACTATTTATCACATCACCGTGATTCATATACAATCAGAAAGCTACAAACGTCCTTTAATATCCAATTCACTCTACCTCGGAAGTAATATATTTTCATATATGTTACCGAAGGGGAATTTTTTTAGTTGATAATAAGTCCACCGTCCCGTGGGATCGAACCAGCGACGGACGAGGAATCAGTACTACAGTGACACACTAACCAGTCGGCCACAAGAGAGGTATAAGTGAATACCATCTCCCATCAACCCACCCGTCGAACTCAGGTGTTTTGCGTTTGGAGACGATATCCACCCACCTCTGCCATGTTGACCGTGTAGTGTGTTTGTCGCACGTTGCCATATTATGACTATTTATCACATCACCGTGATTCATATACAATCAGAAAGCTACAAACGTCCTTTAATATCCAATTCACTCTACCTCGGAAGTAATATATTTTCATATATGTTACCGAAGGGGAATTTTTTTAGTTGATAATAAGTCCACCGTCCCGTGGGATCGAACCAGCGACGGACGAGGAATCAGGACTACAGTGACACACTAACCAGTCGGCCACAAGAGAGGTATAAGTGAATACCATCTCCCATCAACCCACCCGTCGAACTCAGGTGTTTTGCGTTTGGAGACGATATCCACCCACCTCTGCCATGTTGACCGTGTAGTGCGTTTGTCGCACGTAGCCATATTATGACTATTTATCACATCACCGTGATTCATATACAATCAGAAAGCTACAAACGTCCTTTAATATCCAATTCACTCTACCTCGGAAGTAATATATTTTCATATATGTTACCGAAGGGGAATTTTTTTAGTTGATAATAAGTCCACCGTCCCGTGGGATCGAACCAGCGACGGACGAGGAATCAGGACTACAGTGACACACTAACCAGTCGGCCACAAGAGAGGTATAAGTGAATACCATCTCCCATCAACCCACCCGTCGAACTCAGGTGTTTTGCGTTTGGAGACGATATCCACCCACCTCTGCCATGTTGACCGTGTAGTGCGTTTGTCGCACGTAGCCATATTATGACTATTTATCACATCACCGTGATTCATAAACAATCAGAAAGCTACAAACGTCCTTTAATATCCAATTCACTCTACCTCGGAAGTAATATATTTTCATATATGTTACCGAAGGGGAATTTTTTTAGTTGATAATAAGTCCACCGTCCCGTGGGATCGAACCAGCGACGGACGAGGAATCAGGACTACAGTGACACACTAACCAGTCGGCCACAAGAGAGGTATAAGTGAATACCATCTCCCATCAACCCACCCGTCGAACTCAGGTGTTTTGCGTTTGGAGACGATATCCACCCACCTCTGCCATGTTGACCGTGTAGTGCGTTTGTCGCACGTAGCCATATTATGACTATTTATCACATCACCGTGATTCATATACAATCAGAAAGCTACAAACGTCCTTTAATATCCAATTCACTCTACCTCGGAAGTAATATATTTTCATATATGTTACCGAAGGGGAATTTTTTTAGTTGATAATAAGTCCACCGTCCCGTGGGATCGAACCAGCGACGGACGAGGAATCAGGACTACAGTGACACACTAACCAGTCGGCCACAAGAGAGGTATAAGTGAATACCATCTCCCATCAACCCACCCGTCGAACTCAGGTGTTTTGCGTTTGGAGACGATATCCACCCACCTCTGCCATGTTGACCGTGTAGTGCGTTTGTCGCACGTAGCCATATTATGACTATTTATCACATCACCGTGATTCATATACAATCAGAAAGCTACAAACGTCCTTTAATATCCAATTCACTCTACCTCGGAAGTAATATATTTTCATATATGTGCGAATTGGATATTAAAAACTACGTTTGTAGCTTTCTGATTGTATATGAATCACGGTGATGTGATAAATAGTCATAATATGGCTACGTGCGACAAACGCACTACACGGTCAACATGGCAGAGGTGGCTGGATATCGTCTCCAAACGCAAAACACCTGAGTTTGACGGGTGGGTTGATGGGAGATGGTATTCACTTATACCTCTCTTGTGGCCGACTGGTTAGTGTGTCACTGTAGTCCTGATTCCTCGTCCGTCGCTGGTTCGATCCCACGGGACGGTGGACTTATTATCAACTAAAAAAATTCCCCTTCGGTAACATATATGAAAATATATTACTTCCGAGGTAGAGTGAATTGGATATTAAAGGACGTTTGTAGCTTTCTGATTGTATATGAATCACGGTGATGTGATAAATAGTCATAATGTGGCTACGTGCGACAAACGCACTACACGGTCAACATGGCAGAGGTGGGTGGATATCGTCTCCAAACGCAAAACACCTGAGTTCGACGGGTGGGTTGATGGGAGATGGTATTCACTTATACCTCTCTTGTGGCCGACTGGTTAGTGTGTCACTGTAGTCCTGATTCCTCGTCCGTCGCTGGTTCGATCCCACGGGACGGTGGACTTATTATCAACTAAAAAAATTCCCCTTCGGTAACATATATGAAAATATATTACTTCCGAGGTAGAGTGAATTGGATATTAAAGGACGTTTGTAGCTTTCTGATTGTATATGAATCACGGTGATGTGATAAATAGTCATAATATGGCTACGTGCGACAAACGCACTACACGGTCAACATGGCAGAGCTGGGTGGATATCGTCTCCAAACGCAAAACACCTGAGTTCGACGGGTGGGTTGATGGGAGATGGTATTCACTTATACCTCTTTTGTGGCCGACTGGTTAGTGTGTCACTGTAGTCCTGATTCCTCGTCCGTCGCTGGTTCGATCCCACGGGACGGTGGACTTATTATCAACTAAAAAAATTCCCCTTCGGTAACATATATGAAAATATATTACTTCCGAGGTAGAGTGAATTGGATATTAAAGGACGTTTGTAGCTTTCTGATTGTATATGAATCACGGTGATGTGATAAATAGTCATAATATGGCTACGTGCGACAAACGCACTACACGGTCAACATGGCAGAGGTGGGTGGATATCGTCTCCAAACGCAAAACACCTGAGTTCGACGGGTGGGTTGATGGGAGATGGTATTCACTTATACCTCTCTTGTGGCCGACTGGTTAGTGTGTCACTGTAGTCCTGATTCCTCGTCCGTCGCTGGTTCGATCCCACGGGACGGTGGACTTATTATCAACTAAAAAAATTCCCCTTCGGTAACATATATGAAAATATATTACTTCCGAGGTAGAGTGAATTGGATATTAAAGGACGTTTGTAGCTTTCTGATTGTATATGAATCACGGTGATGTGATAAATAGTCATAATATGGCTACGTGCGACAAACGCACTACACGGTCAACATGGCAGAGGTGGGTGGATATCGTCTCCAAACGCAAAACACCTGAGTTCGACGGGTGGGTTGATGGGAGATGGTATTCACTTATACCTCTCTTGTGGCCGACTGGTTAGTGTGTCACTGTAGTCCTGATTCCTCGTCCGTCGCTGGTTCGATCCCACGGGACGGTGGACTTATTATCAACTAAAAAAATTCCCCTTCGGTAACATATATGAAAATATATTACTTCCGAGGTAGAGTGAATTGGATATTAAAGGACGTTTGTAGCTTTCTGATTGTATATGAATCACGGTGATGTGATAAATAGTCATAATATGGCTACGTGCGACAAACGCACTACACGGTCAACATGGCAGAGGTGGGTGGATATCGTCTCCAAACGCAAAACACCTGAGTTCGACGGGTGGGTTGATGGGAGATGGTATTCACTTATACCTCTCTTGTGGCCGACTGGTTAGTGTGTCACTGTAGTCCTGATTCCTCGTCCGTCGCTGGTTCGATCCCACGGGACGGTGGACTTATTATCAACTAAAAAAATTCCCCTTCGGTAACATATATGAAAATATATTACTTCCGAGGTAGAGTGAATTGGATATTAAAGGACGTTTGTAGCTTTCTGATTGTATATGAATCACGGTGATGTGATAAATAGTCATAATATGGCTACGTGCGACAAACACACTACACGGTCAACATGGCAGAGGTGGGTGGATATCGTCTCCAAACGCAAAACACCTGAGTTCGACGGGTGGGTTGATGGGAGATGGTATTCACTTATACCTCTCTTGTGGCCGACTGGTTAGTGTGTCACTGTAGTCCTGATTCCTCGTCCGTCGCTGGTTCAATCCCACGGGACGGTGGACTTATTATCAACTAAAAAAATTCCCCTTCGGTAACATATATGAAAATATATTACTTCCGAGGTAGAGTGAATTGGATATTAAAGGACGTTTGTAGCTTTCTGATTGTATATGAATCACGGTGATGTGATAAATAGTCATAATATGGCTACGTGCGACAAACGCACTACACGGTCAACATGGCAGAGGTGGGTGGATATCGTCTCCAAACGCAAAACACCTGAGTTCGACGGGTGGGTTGCTGGGAGATGGTATTCACTTATACCTCTCTTGTGGCCGACTGGTTAGTGTGTCACTGTAGTCCTGATTCCTCGTCCGTCGCTGGTTCGATCCCACGGGACGGTGGACTTATTATCAACTAAAAAAATTCCCCTTCGGTAACATATATGAAAATATATTACTTCCGAGGTAGAGTGAATTGGATATTAAAGGACGTTTGTAGCTTTCTGATTGTATATGAATCTCGGTGATGTGATAAATAGTCATAATATGGCTACGTGCGACAAACGCACTACACGGTCAACATGGCAGAGGTGGGTGGATATCGTCTCCAAACGCAAAACACCTGAGTTCGACGGGTGGGTTGATGGGAGATGGTATTCACTTATACCTCTCTTGTGGCCGACTGGTTAGTGTGTCACTGTAGTCCTGATTCCTCGTCCGTCGCTGGTTCGATCCCACGGGACGGTGGACTTATTATCAACTAAAAAAATTCCCCTTCGGTAACATATGAAAATATATTACTTCCGAGGTAGAGTGAATTGGATATTAAAGGACGTTTGTAGCTTTCTGATTGTATATGAATCACGGTGATGTGATAAATAGTCATAATATGGCTACATGCGACAAACGCACTACACGGTCAACATGGCAGAGGTGGGTGGATATCGTCTCCAAACGCAAAACACCTGAGTTTGACGGGTGGGTTGATGGGAGATGGTATTCACTTATACCTCTCTTGTGGCCGACTGGTTAGTGTGTCACTGTAGTCCTGATTCCTCGTCCGTCGCCGGTTCGATCCCACGGGACGGTGGACTTATTATCAACTAAAAAAATTCCCCTTCGGTAACATATATGAAAATATATTACTTCCGAGGTAGAGTGAATTGGATATTAAAGGACGTTTGTAGCTTTCTGATTGTATATGAATCACGGTGATGTGATAAATAGTCATAATATGGCTACGTGCGACAAACGCACTACACGGTCAACATGGCAGAGGTGGGTGGATATCGTCTCCAAACGCAAAACACCTGAGTTCGACGGGTGGGTTGATGGGAGATGGTATTCACTTATACCTCTCTTGTGGCCGACTGGTTAGTGTGTCACTGTAGTCCTGATTCCTCGTCCGTCGCTGGTTCGATCCCACGGGACGGTGGACTTATTATCAACTAAAAAAATTCCCCTTCGGTAACATATATGAAAATATATTACTTCCGAGGTAGAGTGAATTGGATATTAAAGGACGTTTGTAGCTCTCTGATTGTATATGAATCACGGTGATGTGATAAATAGTCATAATATGGCTACGTTCGACAAACGCACTACACGGTCAACATGGCAGAGGTGGGTGGATATCGTCTCCAAACGCAAAACACCTGAGTTCGACGGGTGGGTTGATGGGAGATGGTATTCACTTATACCTCTCTTGTGGCCGACTGGTTAGTGTGTCACTGTAGTCCTGATTCCTCGTCCGTCGCTGGTTCGATCCCACGGGACGGTGGACTTATTATCAACTAAAAAAATTCCCCTTCGGTAACATATATGAAAATATATCACTTCCGAGGTAGAGTGAATTGGACATTAAAGGACGTTTGTAGCTTTCTGATTGTATATGAATCACGGTGATGTGATAAATAGTCATAATATGGCTACGTGCGACAAACGCACTACACGGTCAACATGGCAGAGGTGGGTGGATATCGTCTCCAAACGCAAAACACCTGAGTTCGACGGGTGGGTTGATGGGAGATGGTATTCACTTATACCTCTCTTGTGGCCGACTGGTTAGTGTGTCACTGTAGTCCTGATTCCTCGTCCGTCGCTGGTTCGATCCCACGGGACGGTGGACTTATTATCAACTAAAAAAATTCCCCTTCGGTAACATATATGAAAATATATTACTTCCGAGGTAGAGTGAATTGGATATTAAAGGACGTTTGTAGCTTTCTGATTATATATATATATATATATATATATATATATATATATATATATATATATATATATATATATATATATATATATATATATATATATATATATCAAGTCTATGAGTTTCGCATCGTTTTCTTAATAATTATAGATCATTAATATATATTTTCTTTAGCATGACAGGGACTGTTCTCTTCTCTCTCTCTCTCTCTCTCTCTCTCTCTCTCTCTCTCTCTCTCTCTCTCTCTCTCTCTCTCTCTCTCTCTCTCTCTCTCTCTCTCTCTCTCTCTCTCCGGGACCATGTTGCCTGAGTAAAGAGAAAAATTTATTTATTTCAAAAGCCATGAATATTCTAAACGAATATAGTTACATAAAAAAATATGCGAAAGTTTACAGGCAGGAAAAAAATTCTAGAAAATAGATAAATGAAATAACTTGCTGTAAAACCAGTATTGAGACGGAGATCCTGCACTTTCCCGAAAAGTTATAAGGGTAAAGTTGTATCGGGTTTTTAGTTCTCTTGCAAAAGTAGTTTGAAAGTTTGCAAGATAAGAGTTCCGTTCCTGGAGTCCGAATCTGTGTCGGAAAATTAACTATATATAAATATAGACACGCACACAAAAGTATATATATATATATATATATATATATATATATATATATATATATATATATATATATATATATATATATATATATATATATATATATATATATATATATATATATATATATATATATATATATATATATATATATATATATATATATATATATGTGTGTGTGTGTGTGTGTGTGTGTGTGTGTGTGTGTGCGTGTGTGTGTGTGTGTGTAAATTTCTGACTCATATCAGGATTGAACCCAAGTCTTTCAAATGAAAGACCAGAGTGCTGCCAATCTGCACATGCAAGTCATAAAAGAAGTTTGAACCTGAGTACCACTGTACCTAAGACATTACCTGGGCAGGCAAACTGCTTGCATACCAGCATGTTTTCCCCAGCTTCCCGACTCAGCAGTGACCCTGCCCAGTTAATGCCTTAGGTACAGTGGTACTCAGGCTCCAACTTCATTTAGGACTTGTGTGGCCTGGTTGGTAGCGCTCTGGTCTTTCATTTGAAAGACCTGCGTTCGCACCTCATGTGAGTCAGAAATTTATTTCTGTTCTACACGTGATTGTGTGTTGACTATATATATATATATATATATATATATATATATATATATATATATATATATATATATATATATATATATATATATATATATATATATATATATATATATATATATATATATATATATATATATATATATATATATATATATGATTATTATCACTTTTGTACGTGATTCATTTATCACACATTACCACAGGTGAAAAATAAGAAACGGGGTGTAGGTCCTGACCGGTTTCGACTTTATTTCCAAGCCATTGACGAAGGACTGATACAGAGTGTGAGAAGTCACAAATATATATACTACAAGAACAGTACGGACGAACATACACAACCGTTAGAGGCTCGATATCCCCACTCAGGCCGGTGTCGAGGTAGGAGTGGCCTTTAAAACTCATTTGGCTAAAAATCACAATAGACTCTCAGGGGACATTGCTGATAAACAGACCATACCCCACCTCAGATCCACACCTGACAGGTGTCATGGAGGCGGAGTTTGGAAACTCATTAACATTACTACCCTCGTACTGTGTTTACAAATATGATAATCCTATTTTCATATATCTCTACTGCCTACCTTAAAGTTTAAACAATTTACAAATTTCTTTTGATATTAAAGGATCAAGTTTATACATCCCTTGACTGATATTCATATTATGGTTGTAACTTTCTTTTATGAAGCTAGATTCAATGATGTTCCTTTCCAGTGCATTATTAGAATATACAATCCTTTTTGCTATCAACTGGGAAGGGGCAAAAAGGATTGTATATTCTAATAATGCACTGGAAAGGAACATCATTGAATCTAGCTTCATAAAAGAAAGTTACAACCATAATATGAATATCAGTCAAGGGATGTATAAACTTGATCCTTTAATATCAAAAGAAATTTGTAAATTGTTTAAACTTTAAGGTAGGCAGTAGAGATATATGAAAATAGGATTATCATATTTGTAAACACAGTACGAGGGTAGTAATGTTAATGAGTTTCCAAACTCCGCCTCCATGACACCTGTCAGGTGTGGATCTGAGGTGGGGTATGGTCTGTTTATCAGCAATGTCCCCTGAGAGTCTATTGTGATTTTTAGCCAAATGAGTTTTAAAGGCCACTCCTACCTCGACACCGGCCTGAGTGGGGATATCGAGCCTCTAACGGTTGTGTATGTTCGTCCGTACTGTTCTTGTAGTATATATATTTGTGACTTCTCACACTCTGTATCAGTCCTTCGTCAATGGCTTGGAAATAAAGTCGAAACCGGTCAGGACCTACACCCCGTTTCTTATTTTTCACCTGTGGTAATGTGTGA
>JANJGK010004801.1:0-55805 GCA_039081455.1 Macrobrachium rosenbergii
AAATTTACTGGACATACAAGCTGAGAAATTTAAAAGAGAGACAAGGTATAGAGAGAAATTTGATGGAGATTTTTGAAAGGTAGGAATCTTGGGGAAGAAGCAGCAAAATTTGATAGAGATATGCTATTTCATATGCAACTAATTCCTTGACATTACACTAAAAAATCCTTCCTCAGGCACGATGCTTCAAGACTAACCTGAAAACCTGAGGAAAAGGTTTGATACTACATTCCGAGACCCTTCCAAATAGCACAATGTTCATGGATTGCCCCAAACCCTCACAAAATACCTTGACGTTACACCAAAAAATCCTTCCTCAGGCACGATACTTCAAGACTAACCTGAAAACCTGAGGAAAAGGTTTGATACTACATTCCGAGACCCTTCCAAATAGCACAATGTTCATGGATTGCCCCAAACCCTCACAAAATACCTTGACGTTACACTAAAAAATCATTCCTCAGGCACGATACTTCAAGACTAACCTGAAAACCTGAGGAAAAGGTTTGATACTACATTCCGAGACCCTTCCAAATAGCACAATGTTCATGGATTGCCCCAAACCCTCACAAAATACCTTGACGTTACACTAAAAAATCCTTCCTCAGGCACGATACTTCAAGACTAACCTGAAAACCTGAGGAAAAGGTTTGAAAATATATTCCGAGACCCTTCCAAATAGCACAATGTTCATGGATTGCCCCAAAACCCTCTCAAAATACCTTGACGTTACACTAAAAAATCCTTCCTCAGGCACGATACTTCAAGACTAACCTGAAAACCTGAGGAAAAGGTTTGAAAATATATTCCGAGACCCTTCCAAATAGCACAATGTTCATGGATTGCCCCAAACCCTCACAAAATACCGTGACGTTACACTAAAAAATCCTTCCTCAGGCACAATGCTTCAATAATAACCTGAAAACCTGAGGAAAAGGTTTGATACTACATTCCGAGACCCTTCCAGATAGCACAATGTTCATGGATTGCCCCAAACCATCACAAAATACCTTGACGTTACACTAAAAAATCCTTCCTCAGGCACGATGCTTCAAGACTAACCTGAAAACCTGAGGAAAAGGTTTGAAAATATATTCCGAGACCCTTCCAAATAGCACAATGTTCATGGATTGCCCCAAACCCTCACAAAATACCTCGACGTTACACTAAAAAAACCTTCCTCAGGCACGATGCTTCAAGACTACACTGAAAATGTGAGGAAAAGGTTTGATACTACATTCCGAGACCCTTCCAGATAGTACAATGTTCATGGATTGCCCCAAACCCTCACAAAATACCTTGACGTTACACTAAAAAATCCTTCCTCAAGCACGATGCTTCAAGACTAACCTGAAAACCTGAGGAAAAGGTTTGATACTACATTCCGAGACCCTTCCAGATAGTACAATGTTCATGGATTGCCCCAAACCCTCACAAAATACCTTGACGTTACACTAAAAAATCCTTCCTCAGGCACGATGCTTCAAGACTACACTGAAATCCTGAGGAAAAGGTTTGATACTACATTCCAAGACCCTTCCAGAGAGCACAATGTTCATGGATTGCCCCAAACCCTCACAAAATACCTTGACGTTACACTAAAAAATCCTTCCTCAGGCACGATGCTTCAAGACTAACCTGAAAACCTGAGGAAAAGGTTTGATACTACATTCCGAGACCCTTCCAAATAGCACAATGTTCATGGATTGCCCCAAACCCTCACAAAATACCTTGACGTTACACTAAAAAATCATTCCTCAGGCACGATACTTCAAGACTAACCTGAACCCTTGAGGAAAAGGTTTGATACTACATTCTGAGACCCTTCCAAATAGCACAATGTTCATGGATTGCCCCAAACCCTCACAAAATACCTTGACGTTACACTAAAAAATCCTTCCTCAGGCACGATACTTCAAGACTAACCTGAAAACCTGAGGAAAAGGTTTGAAAATATATTCCGAGACCCTTCCAAACAGCACAATGTTCATGGATTGCCCCAAACCCTCACAAAATACCTTGACGTTACACTAAAAAATCCTTCCTCAGGCACAATGCTTCAATACTAACCTGAAAACCTGAGGAAAAGGTTTGATACTACATTCCGAGACCCTTCCAAATAGCACAATGTTCATGGTTTGCCCTAAACCCTCACAAAATACTTTGACGTTACACTAAAAAATCCTTCCTCAGGCACGATACTTCAAGACTAACCTGAAAACCTGAGGAAAAGGTTTGAAAATACATTCCGAGACCCTTCCAAATAGCACAATGTTCATGGATTGCCCTAAACCCTCACAAAATACCTTGACGTTACACTAAAAAATCCTTCCTCAGGCACGATACTTCAAGACTAACCTGAAATCCTGAGGAAAAGGTTTGAAAATACATTCCGAGACGCTTCCAAATAGCACAATGATCATGGATTGCCCCAAACCCTCACAAAATACCTTGACGTTACACTAAAAAATCCTTCCTCAGGCACGATACTTCAAGGCTAACCTGAAATCCTGAGGAAAAGGTTTGAAAATACATTCCGAGACCCTTCCAAATAGCACAATGTTCATGGATTGCCCAAAACCCTCACAAAATACCTTGATGTTACATTAAAAAATCCTTCCTCAGGCACGATGCTTCAAGACTAACCTGAAAACCTGAGGAAAAGGTTTGATACTACATTCCGAGACCCTTCCATACAGCACAATGTTCATGGATTGCCCCAAACCCTCACAAAATACCTTGATGTTACATTAAAAAATCCTTCCTCAGGCACGATGCTTGAAGACTAACCTGAAAACCTGAGGAAAAGGTTTGAAAATACATTCTGAGACCCTTCCAAATAGCACAATGTTCATGGATTGCCCCAAACCCTCACAAAATACCTTGACGTTACACTAAAAAATGCTTCCTCAGGCACGATACTTCGAGACTACACTGAAAACCTGAGGAAAAGGTTTGATACTACATTCCGAGACCCTTCCAGATAGCACAATGTTCATGGATTGCCCAAAACCCTCACAAAATACCTTGACGTTACACTACAAAATCCTTCCTCAGGCACGATGCTTCAAGACTAACCTGAAAACCTGAGGAAAAGGTTTGATACTACATTCCGAGACCCTTCCATACAGCACAATGTTCATGGATTGCCCCAAACCCTCACAAAATACCTTGACGTTACACTAAAAAATCCTTCCTCAGGCACGATGCTTCAAGACTAACCTGAAAACTTGAGGAAAAGGTTTGAAAATACATTCTGAGACCCTTCCAAATAGCACAATGTTCATGGATTGCCCAAAACCCTCACAAAATACCTTGATGTTACACTAAAAAATCCTTCCTCAGGCACGATGCTTCAAGACTAACCTGAAAACTTGAGGAAAAGGTTTGAAAATACATTCTGAGACCCTTCCAAATAGCACAATGTTCATGGATTGCCCCAAACCCTCACAAAATACCTTGACGTTACACTAAAAAATGCTTCCTCAGGCACGATGCTTCAAGACTAACCTGAAAACCTGAGGAAAAGGTTTGAAAATACATTCTGAGACCCTTCCAAATAGCACAATATTCATGGATTGCCCCAAACTCTCACAAAATACCTTGACGTTACACTAAAAAATCCTTCCTCAGGCACGATGCTTCAAGACTACACTGAAAACCTGAGGAAAAGGTTTGATACTACATTCCGAGACCCTTCCAGATAGTACAATGTTCATGGATTGCCCCAAACCCTCACAAAATACCTTGACGTTACACTAAAAAAATCCTTCCTCAGGCACGATGCTTCAAGACTAACCTGAAAACCTGAGGAAAAGGTTTGATACTACATTCCGAGACCCTTCCAGATATCACAATGTTCATGGATTGCCCCAAACCCTCACAAAATACCTTGACGTTACACTAAAAAATCTTTCCTCAGGCACGATGCTTCAAGACTAACCTGAAAACCTGAGGAAAAGGTTTGAGACTACATTCCGAGACCATTCCATACAGCACAATGATCATGGATTGCCCCAAACCCTCACAAAATACCTTGACGTTACACTAAAAAATCCTTCCTCAGGCACGATGCTTCAAGACTAACCTGAAAACCTGAGGAAAAGGTTTGATACTACATTCCAAGACCCTTCCAAATAGCACAATGTTCATGGATTGCCCTAAACCCTCACAAAATACCTTGACGTTACACTAAAAAATCCTTCCTCAGGCACGATGCTTCAAGACTAACCTGAAAACCTGAGGAAAAGGTTTGATACTACATTCCAAGACCCTTCCAAATAGCACAATGTTCATGGATTGCCCTAAACCCTCACAAAATACCTTTACGTTACACTAAAAAATCCTTCCTCAGGCACGATGCTTCAAGACTAACCTGAAAACCTGAGGAAAAGGTTTGATGCTACATTCCAAGACCCTTCCATACAGCACAATGTTCATGGATTGCCCCAAACCCTCACAAAATACCTTGACGTTACACTAAAAAATCCTTCCTCAGGCACGATGCTTCAAGACTAACCTGAAAACCTGAGGAAAAGGTTTGATGCTACATTCCAAGACCCTTCCATACAGCACAATGTTCATGGATTGCCCCAAACCCTCACAAAATACCTTGACGTTACACTAAAAAATCCTTCCTCAGGCACGATGCTTCAAGACTAACCTGAAAACCTGAGGAAAAGGTTTGATACTACATTCCGAGACCCTTCCAAATAGCACAATGTTCATGGATTGCCCCAAACCCTCACAAAATACCTTGACGTTACACTAAAAAATCCTTCCTCAGGCACGATGCTTGAAGACTAACCTGAAAACCTGAGGAAAAGGTTTGATACTACATTCCGAGACCCTTCCAGATAGCACAATGTTCATGGATTGCCCAAAACCCTCACAAAATACCTTGACGTTACACTAAAAAATCCTTCCTCAGGCAAGATGCTTCAAGACTAACCTGAAAACCTGAGGAAAAGGTTTGATGCTACATTCCAAGACCCTTCCATACAGCACAATGTTCATGGATTGCCCCAAACCCTTACAAAATACCTTGACGTTACACTAAAAAATCCTTCCTCAGGCACGATACTCCAAGACTAACCTGAAAACCTGAGGAAAAGGTTTGAAAATACATTCCAAGACCCTTCCAAATAGCACAATGTTCATGGATTGCCCCAAACCCTCACAAAATACCTTGACGTTACACTAAAAAATCCTTCCTCAGGCACGATACTTCAAGACTAACCTGAAAACCTGAGGAACAGGTTTGATACTACATTCCGAGACCCTTCCAAATAGCACAATGTTCATGGATTGCCCCAAACCCTCACAAAATACCTTGACATTACACTAAAAAATCCTTCCTCAGGCACGATACTTCAAGACTAACCTGAAAACCTGAGGAAAAGGTTTGATACTACATTCCGAGACCCTTCCATACAGCACAATGTTCATGGATTGCCCCAAACCCTCACAAAATACCTTGACATTACACTAAAAAATCCTTCCTCAGGCACGATACTTCAAGACTAACCTGAAAACCTGAGGAACAGGTTTGATACTACATTCCGAGACCCTTCCAAATAGCACAATGTTCATGGATTGCCCCAAACCCTCACAAAATACCTTGACATTACACTAAAAAATCCTTCCTCAGGCACGATACTTCAAGACTAACCTGAAAACCTGAGGAAAAGGTTTGATACTACATTCCGAGACCCTTCCATACAGCACAATGTTCATGGATTGCCCCAAACCCTCACAAAATACCTTGACGTTACACTAAAAAATCCTTCCTCAGGCACGATACTTCAAGACTAACCTGAAAACCTGAGGAAAAGGTTTGAAAATACATTCCGAGACCCTTCCAAATAGCACAATGTTCATGGATTGCCCCAAACCCTCACAAAATACCTTGACGTTACACTAAAAAATCCTTCCTCAGGCACGATACTTCAAGACTAACCTGAAAACCTGAGGAAAAGGTTTGATACTACATTCCAAGACCCTTCCAAATAGCACAATGTTCATGGATTGCCCCAAACCCTCACAAAATACCTTGACGTTACACTAAAAAATCCTTCCTCAGGCACGATACTTCAAGACTAACCTGAAAACCTGAGGAAAAGGTTTGAAAATATATTCCGAGACCCTTCCAAATAGCACAATGTTCATGGATTGCCCCAAACCCTCACAAAATACCTTGACGTTACACTAAAAAATCCTTCCTCAGGCACGATACTTCAAGACTAACCTGAAAACCTGAGGAAAAGGTTTGAAAATATATTCCGAGACCCTTCCAAATAGCACAATGTTCATGGATTGCCCCAAACCCTCACAAAATACCTTGACGTTACACTAAAAAATCCTTCCTCAGGCACGATGCTTCAAGACTAACCTGAAAACCTGAGGAAAAGGTTTGATGCTACATTCCGAGACCCTTCCATACAGCACAATGTTCATGGATTGCCCTAAACACTCACAAAATACCTTGACGTTACACTAAAAAATCCTTCCTCAGGCACGATACTTTAGACTAACCTGAAAACCTGAGGAAAAGGTTTGAAAATACATTCCAAGACCCTTCCATACAGCACAATGTTCATGGATTGCCCCAAACACTCACAAAATACCTTGACGTTACACTAAAAAATCCTTCCTCAGGCAAGATGCTTCAAGACTAACCTGAAAACCTGAGGAAAAGGTTTGATACTACATTCCGAAACCCTTCCAGATAGCACAATGTTCATGGATTGCCCCAAACCCTAAAAAAATACCTTGACGTTACACTAAAAAATCCTTCCTCAGGCACGATACTTCAAGACTAACCTGAAAACCTGAGGAAAAGGTTTGATACTACATTCCGAGACCCTTCCATACAGCACAATGTTCATGGATTGCCCCAAACACTCACAAAATACCTTGACATTACACTAAAAAATCCTTCCTCAGGCACAATGCTTCAAGACTACCCTGAAAACCTGAGGAAAAGGTTTGATACTACATTCCGAGACCCTTCCACACAGCACAATGTTCATGGATTGCCCCAAACCCTCACAAAATACCTTGACGTTACACTAAAAAATCCTTCCTCAGGCACAATGCTTCAAGACTACCCTGAAAACCTGAGGAAAAGGTTTGATACTACATTCCGAGACCCTTCCATACAGCACAATGTTCATGGATTGCTCCAAACCCTCACAAAATACCTTGACGTTACACTAAAAAATCCTTCCTCAGGCACGATACTTCAAGACTAACCTGAAAACCTGAGGAAAAGGTTTGATACTCCATTCCGAGACCCTTCCATACAGCACAATGTTCATGGATTGCTCCAAACCCTCACAAAATACCTTGACGTTACACTAAAAAATCCTTCCTCAGGCACAATGCTTCAAGACTAACCTGAAAACCTGAGGAAAAGGTTTGAAAATACATTCCGAGACCCTTCCAAATAGCACAATGTTCATGGATTGCCCCAAACATTCACAAAATACCTTGACGTTACACTAAAAAATCCTTCCTCAGGCAAGATGCTTCAAGACTAACCTGAAAACCTGAGGAAAAGGTTTGATACTACATTCCGAGACCCTTCCAGATAGCACAATGTTCATGGATTGCCCCAAACCCTAAAAAAATACCTTGACGTTACACTAAAAAATCCTTCCTCAGGCACGATGCTTCAAGACTAACCTGAAAACCTGAGGAAAAGGATTGATACTACATTCCGAGACCCTTCCTAATAGCACAATGTTCATGGATTGCCCCAAACCCTCACAAAATACCTTGACGTTACACTAAAAAATCCTTCCTCAGGCACGATACTTCAAGACTAACCTGAAAACCTGAGGAAAAGGTTTGATACTACATTCCGAGACCCTTCCAGATAGCACAATGTTCATGGATTGCCCCAAACCCTCACAAAATACCTTGACGTTACACTAAAGAATCCTTCCTCAGGCAAGATGCTTCAAGACTAACCTGAAAACCTGAGGAAAATGTTTGATACTACATTCCGAGACTCTTCCAGATAGCACAATGTTCATGGATTGCCCCAAACCCTCACAAAATACCTTGACGTTACACTAAAAAATCCTTCCTCAGGCACGATACTTCAAGACTAACCTGAAAACCTGAGGAAAAGGTTTGAAAATACATTCTGAGACCCTTCCAAATAGTACAATGTTCATGGATTGCCCCAAACCCTCACAAAATACCTTGACGTTACACTAAAAAATCCTTCCTCAGGAAAGATGCTTCAAGACTACACTGAAAACCTGAGGAAAAGGTTTGATACTACATTCTGAGACCCTTCCAAATAGCACAATGTTCATGGATTGCCCCAAACCCTCACAAAATAATTTGACGTTCCACTAAAAAATCCTTCCTCAGGCACGATACTTCAAGACTACACTGAAAACCTGAGGAAAAGGTTTGATACTACATTCCGAGACCCTTCCATACAGCACAATGTTCATGGATTGCCCCAAACCCTCACAAAATACCTTGACGTTACACTAAAAAATCCTTCCTCAGGCACGATGCTTCAAGACTAACCTGAAAACCTGAGGAAAAGGATTGATACTACATTCCGAGACCCTTCCTAATAGCACAATGTTCATGGATTGCCCCAAACCCTCACAAAATACCTTGACGTTACACTAAAAAATCCTTCCTCAGGCACGATACTTCAAGACTAACCTGAAAACCTGAGGAAAAGGTTTGAAAATACATTCCGAGACCCTTCCAAATAGCACAATGTTCATGGATTGCCCCAAACATTCACAAAATACCTTGACGTTACACTAAAAAATCCTTCCTAAGGCACGATGCTTCAAGACTAACCTGAAAACCTGAGGAAAAGGTTTGAAAATACATTCCGAGACCTTTCCAAATAGCACAATGTTCATGGATTGCCCCAAAACCTCACAAAATACCTTGACGTTACACTAAAAAATCCTTCCTCAGGCACAATGCTTCAAGACTAACCTGAAAACCTGAGGAAAAGGTTTGAAAATACATTCCAAGACCCTTCCATACAGCACAATGTTCATGGATTGCCCCAAACACTCACAAAATAACTTGACGTTACACTAAAAAATCCTTCCTCAGGCAAGATGCTTCAAGACTAACCTGAAAACCTAAGGAAAAAGTTTGATACTACATTCCGAGACTCTTCCAGATAGCACAATGTTCATGGATTGCCCCAAACCCTCACAAAATACCTTGACGTTACACTAAAAAATCCTTCCTCAGGCACAATGCTTCAAGACTAACCTGAAAACCTGAGGAAAAGGTTTGATACTACATTCCAAGACCCTTCCATACAGCACAATGTTCATGGATTGCCCCAAACCCTCACAAAATACCTTGACGTTACACTAAAAAATCCTTCCTCAGGCACAATGCTTCAAGACTAACCTGAAAACCTGAGGAAAAGGTTTGAAAATACATTCCGAGACCCTTCCAAATAGCACAATGTTCATGGATTGCCCCAAACATTCACAAAATACCTTGACATTACACTAAAAAATCCTTCCTCAGGCAAGATGCTTCAAGACTAACCTGAAAACCTAAGGAAAAAGTTTGATACTACATTCCGAGACTCTTCCAGATAGCACAATGTTCATGGATTGCCCCAAACCCTCACAAAATACCTTGACGTTACACTAAAAAATCCTTCCTCAGGCACAATGCTTCAAGACTAACCTGAAAACCTGAGGAAAAGGTTTGATACTACATTCCAAGACCCTTCCATACAGCACAATGTTCATGGATTGCCCCAAACCCTCACAAAATACCTTGACGTTACACTAAAAAATCCTTCCTCAGGCACGATACTTCAAGACTAACCTGAAAACCTGAGGAAAAGGTTTGATACTACATTCCGAGACCCTTCCAAATACCACAATGTTCATGGATTGCTCCAAACCCTCACAAAATACCTTGACGTTACACTAAAAAATCCTTCCTCAGGCACGATACTTCAAGACTAACCTGAAAACCTGAGGAAAAGGTTTGATACTACATTCCGAGACCCTTCCAAATAGCACAATGTTCATGGATTGCCCCAAACCCTCACAAAATACCTTGACGTTACACTAAAAAATCCTTCCTCAGGCACGATACTTCAAGACTAACCTGAAAACCTGAGGAAAAGGTTTGAAAATACATTCCGAGACCCTTCCAAATAGCACAATGTTCATGGATTGCCCAAAACCCTCACAAAATACCTTGAAGTTACACTAAAAAATCCTTCCTCAGGCACAATGCTTCAAGACTAACCTGAAAACCTGAGGAAAAGGTTTGATACTACACTCCGAGACTCTTCCAGATAGCACAATGTTCATGGATTGCCCCAAACCCTCACAAAATACCTTGACGTTACACTAAAAAATCCTTCCTCAGGCACAATGCTTCAAGACTAACCTGAAAACCTGAGGAAAAGGTTTGATACTACATTCCAAGACCCTTCCATACAGCACAATGTTCATGGATTGCCCCAAACACTCACAAAATACCTTGACGTTACACTAAAAAATCCTTTCTCAGGCACGATACTTTAGACTAACCTGAAAACCTGAGGAAAAGGTTTGAAAATACATTCCGAGACCCTTCCAAAAAGCACAATGTTCATGGATTGCCCCAAACCCTCACAAAATACCTTGACGTTACACTAAAAAATCCTTCCTCAGGCAAGATGCTTCAAGACTAACCTGAAAACCTGAGGAAAAGGTTTGATACTACATTCCGAGACCCTTCCAGATAGCACAATGTTCATGGATTGCCCCAAACCCTAAAAAAATACCTTGACGTTACACTAAAAAATCCTTCCTCAGGCACAATGCTTCAAGACTACACTGAAAACCTGAGGAAAAGGTTTGATACTACATTCCGAGACCCTTCCATACAGCACAATGTTCATGGATTGCCCCAAACCCTCACAAAATACCTTGACGTTACACTAAAAAATCCTTCCTCACGCAAGATGCTTCAAGACTAACCTGAAAACCTGAGGAAAAGGTTTGATACTAAATTCCGAGACCCTTCCAGATAGCACAATGTTCATGGATTGCCCCAAACCCTAAAAAAATACCTTGACGTTACACTAAAAAATCCTTCCTCAGGCACGATGCTTCAAGACTACACTGAAAACCTGAGGAAAAGGTTTGATACTACATTCCGAGACTCTTCCATACAGCACAATGTTCATGGATTGCCCCAAACCCTCACAAAATACCTTGACGTTACACTAAAAAATCCTTCCTCAGGCACAATGCTTCAAGACTACACTGAAAACCTGAGGAAAAGGTTTGAAAATACATTCCGAGACGCATCCAAATAGCACAATGTTCATGGATTGCCCCAAACCCTCACAAAATACCTTGACGTTGCACTAAAAAATCCTTCCTCAGGCAAGATGCTTCAAGACTACACTGAAAACCTGAGGAAAAGGTTTGAAAATACATTCCGAGACGCATCCAAATAGCACAATGTTCATGGATTGCCCCAAACCCTCACAAAATACCTTGACGTTACACTAAAAAATCCTTCCTCAGGCACAATACTTCCAGACTAACCTGAAAACCTGAGGAAAAGGTTTGATACTACATTCCGAGACCCTTCCATACAGCACAATGTTCATGGATTGCCCCAAACACTCACAAAATACCTTGACATTACACTAAAAAATCCTTCCTCAGGCAAGATGCTTCAAGACTACACTGAAAACCTGAGGAAAAGGTTTGATACTACATTCCGAGACTCTTCCATACAGCACAATAATCATGGATTGCCCCAAACCCTCACAAAATACCTTGACGTTACACTAAAAAATCCTTCCTCAGGCACAATGCTTCAAGACTACACTGAAAACCTGAGGAAAAGGTTTGAAAATACATTCCGAGACGCATCCAAATAGCACAATGTTCATGGATTGCCCCAAACCCTCACAAAATACCTTGACGTTGCACTAAAAAATCCTTCCTCAGGCAAGATGCTTCAAGACTAACCTGAAACCCTGAGGAAAAGGATTGATACTACATTCCGAGACCCTTCCAGATAGCACAATGTTCATGGATTGCCCCAAACCCTCACAAAATACCTTGACGTTACACTAAAAAATTCTTCCTCAGGCACGATACTTCAAGACTATACTGAAAACCTGAGGAAAAGGTTTGATACTACATTCCGAGACCCTTCCAAATAGCACAATGTTCATGGATTGCCCCAAACCCTCACAAAATACCTTGACGTTACACTAAAAAATCCTTCCTCAGGCACGATACTTCAAGACTAACCTGAAAACCTGAGGAAAAGGTTTGATACTACATTCCGAGACCCTTCCAGATAGCACAATGTTCATGGATTGCCCCAAACCCTCACAAAATACCTTGACGTTACACTAAAAAATCCTTCCTCAGGCACGATGCTTCAAGACTACACTGAAAACCTGAGGAAAAGGTTTGATACTACATTCCGAGACCCTTCCATACAGCACAATGCTCATGGATTGCCCCAAACCCTCACAAAATACCTTGACGTTACACTAAAAAATCCTTCCTCAGGCACGATGCTTCAAGACTACACTGAAAACCTGAGGAAAAGGTTTGATACTACATTCCGAGACCCTTCCAGACAGCACAATATTCATGGATTGCCCCAAACACTCACAAAATACCTTGACGTTACACTAAAAAATCCTTCCTCAGGCACGATGCTTCAAGACTACACTGAAAACCTGAGGAAAAGGTTTGATACTACATTCCGAGACCCTTCCAGACAGCACAATATTTATGGATTGCCCCAAACACTCACAAAATACCTTGACGTTACACTAAAAAATCCTTCCTCAGGCACGATGCTTCAAGACTAACCTGAAAACCTGAGGAAAAGGTTTGATACTATATTCCGAGACCCTTCCAGATAGCACAATGTTCATGGATTGCCCCAAACCCTCACAAAATACCTTGACGTTACACTAAAAAATCCTTCCTCAGGCACGATGCTTCAAGACTACACTGAAAACCTGAGGAAAAGGTTTGATACTACATTCCGAGACCCTTCCAAATAGCACAATGTTCATGGATTGCCCCAAACCCTCACAAAATACCTTGACATTACACTAAAAAATCCTTCCTCAGGCACAATGCTTCAAGACTACACTGAAAACCTGAGGAAAAGGTTTGAAAATACATTCCGAGACGCTTCCAAATAGCACAATGTTCATGGATTGCCCAAAACCCTCACAAAATACCTTGACGTTGCACTAAAAAATCCTTCCTCAGGCAAGATGCTTCAAGACTAACCTGAAACCCTGAGGAAAAGGATTGATACTACATTCCGAGACCCTTCCAGATAGCACAATGTTCATGGATTGCCCCAAACCCTCACAAAATACCTTGACGTTACACTAAAAAATTCTTCCTCAGGCACGATACTTCAAGACTATACTGAAAACCTGAGGAAAAGGTTTGATACTACATTCCGAGACCCTTCCAAATAGCACAATGTTCATGGATTGCCCCAAACCCTCACAAAATACCTTGACGTTACACTAAAAAATCCTTCCTCAGGCACGATACTTCAAGACTAACCTGAAAACCTGAGGAAAAGGTTTGATACTACATTCCGAGACCCTTCCAGATAGCACAATGTTCATGGATTGCCCCAAACCCTCACAAAATACCTTGACATTACACTAAAAAATCCTTCCTCAGGCACAATGCTTCAAGACTACACTGAAAACCTGAGGAAAAGGTTTGAAAATACATTCCGAGACGCTTCCAAATAGCACAATGTTCATGGATTGCCCCAAACCCTCACAAAATACCTTGACGTTGCACTAAAAAATCCTTCCTCAGGCAAGATGCTTCAAGACTAACCTGAAACCCTGAGGAAAAGGATTGATACTACATTCCGAGAACCTTCCAGATAGCACAATGTTCATGGATTGCCCCAAACCCTCACAAAATACCTTGACGTTACACTAAAAAATTCTTCCTCAGGCACGATACTTCAAGACTATACTGAAAACCTGAGGAAAAGGTTTGATACTACATTCCGAGACCCTTCCAGATAGCACAATGTTCATGGATTGCCCCAAACCCTCACAAAATACCTTGACGTTACACTAAAAAATCCTTCCTCAGGCACGATGCTTCAAGACTAACCTGAAAACCTGAGGAAAAGGTTTGATACTACATTCCGAGACCCTTCCATACAGCACAATGTTCATGGATTGCCCCAAACCCTCACAAAATACCTTGACGTTACACTAAAAAATCCTTCCTCAGGCACGATACTTCAAGACTAACCTGAAAACCTGAGGAAAAGGTTTGATACTACATTCCGAGACCCTTCCATACAGCACAATGTTCATGGATTGCCCCAAACCCTCACAAAATACCTTGAAGTTACACTAAAAAATCCTTCCTCAGGCACGATGCTTCAAGACTAACCTGAAAACCTGAGGAAAAGGTTTGATACTACATTCCGAGACCCTTCCATACAGCACAATGTTCATGGATTGCCCCAAACCCTCACAAAATACCTTGACGTTACACTAAAAAATCCTTCCTCAGGCACGATGCTTCAAGACTAACCTGAAAACCTGAGGAAAAGGTTTGATACTACATTACGAGACCCTTCCAGATAGCACAATGTTCATGGATTGCCCCAAACCCTCACAAAATACCTTGACGTTACACTAAAAAATCCTTCCTCAGGCACGATACTTCAAGACTAACCTGAAAACCTGAGGAAAAGGTTTGATACTACATTCCGAGACCCTTCCAGATAGCACAATGTTCATGGGTTGCCCAAAACCCTCACAAAATACCTTGACGTTACACTAAAAAATCCTTCCTCAGGCACGATGCTTCAAGACTAACCTGAAAACCTGAGGAAAAGGTTTGATACTACATTCCAAGACCCTTCCAGATAGCACAATGTTCATGGATTGCCCCAAACCCTCGCAAAATACCTTGACGTTACACTAAAAAATCCTTCCTCAGGCACGATGCTTCAATACTAACCTGAAAACCTGAGGAAAAGGTTTGATACTACATTCCGAGACCCTTCCATATAGCACAATGTTCATGGATTGCCCCAAACCCTCACAAAATACCTTGACGTTACACTAAAAAATCCTTCCTAAGGCACGATGCTTCAAGACTAACCTGAAAACCTGAGGAAAAGGTTTGATACTACATTCCAAGACCCTTCCAGACAGCACAATGTTCATGGATTGCCCCAAACCCTCACAAAATACCTTGACGTTACACTAAAAAATCCTTCCTCAGGCACGATGCTTCAAGACTAACCTGAAAACCTGAGGAAAAGGTTTGATACTACATTCCGAGACCCTTCCAGATAGCACAATGTTCATGGATTGCCCCAAACCCTCACAAAATACCTTGACGTTACACTAAAAAATCCTTCCTCAGGCACGATGCTTCAAGACGAACCTGAAAACCTGAGGAAAAGGTTTGATACTACATTCCGAGACCCTTCCAAATAGCACAATGTTCATGGATTGCCCCAAACCCTATCAAAATACCTTGACGTTACACTAAAAAATCCTTCCTCAGGCACGATGCTTCAAGACTAACCTGAAAACCTGAGGAAAAGGTTTGATACTACATTCCGAGACCCTTCCATACAGCACAATGTTCATGGATTGCCCCAAACCCTCACAAAATACCTTGACGTTACACTAAAAAATCCTTCCTCAGACTCGATGCTTCAATACTAACCTGAAAACCTGAGGAAAAGGTTTGATACTACATTCCGAGACCCTTCCAGATAGCACAATGTTCATGGATTGCCCCAAACCCTCACAAAATACCTTGACGTTACACTAAAAAATCCTTCCTCAGGCACGATGCTTAAAGACTAACCTGAAAACCTGAGGAAAACGTTTGATACTACATTCCGAGACCCTTCCAAATAGCACAATGTTCATGGACTGCCCCAAACCCTCACAAAATACCTTGACGTTACACTAAAAAATCCTTCCTCAGGCGCGATACTTCAAGAGTAACCTGAAAACCTGAGGAAAAGGTTTGATACTACATTCCGAGACCCTTCCAGATAGCACAATGTTCATGGATTGCCCAAAACCCTCACAAAATACCTTGACGTTACACTAAAAAATCCTTCCTCAGGCAAGATGCTTCAAGACTAACCTGAAAACCTGAGGAAAAGGTTTGATGCTACATTCCAAGACCCTTCCATACAGCACAATGTTCATGGATTGCCCCAAACCCTCACAAAATACCTTGACATTACACTAAAAAATCCTTCCTCAGGCACGATACTTCAAGACTAACCTGAAAACCTGAGGAAAAGGTTTGAAAATACATTCCGAGACCCTTCCAAATAGCACAATGTTCATGGATTGCCCCAAACCCTCACAAAATACCTTGACGTTACACTAAAAAATCCTTCCTCAGGCACGATACTTCAAGACTAACCTGAAAACCTGAGGAACAGGTTTGATACTACATTCCGAGACCCTTCCAAATAGCACAATGTTCATGGATTGCCCCAAACCCTCACAAAATACCTTGACATTACACTAAAAAATCCTTCCTCAGGCACGATACTTCAAGACTAACCTGAAAACCTGAGGAAAAGGTTTGATACTACATTCCGAGACCCTTCCATACAGCACAATGTTCATGGATTGCCCCAAACCCTCACAAAATACCTTGACATTACACTAAAAAATCCTTCCTCAGGCACAATACTTCAAGACTAACCTGAAAACCTGAGGAAAAGGTTTGATACTACATTCCGAGACCCTTCCAGATAGCACAATGTTCATGGATTGCCCCAAACCCTCACAAAATACCTTGACGTTACACTAAAAAATCCTTCCTCAGGCACGATACTTCAAGACTAACCTGAAAACCTGAGGAAAAGGTTTGAAAATACATTCCGAGACCCTTCCAGATAGCACAATGTTCATGGATTGCCCCAAACCCTCACAAAATACCTTGACGTTACACTAAAAAATCCTTCCTCAGGCACGATACTTCAAGACTAACCTGAAAACCTGAGGAAAAGGTTTGAAAATACATTCCGAGACCCTTCCAAATAGCACAATGTTCATGGATTGCCCCAAACCCTCACAAAATACCTTGATGTTACACTAAAAAATCCTTCCTCAGGCACGATACTTCAAGACTAACCTGAAAACCTGAGGAAAAGGTTTGAAAATACATTCCGAGACCCTTCCAGATAGCACAATGTTCATGGATTGCCCCAAACCCTCACAAAATACCTAGACGTTACACTAAAAAATCCTTCCTCAGGCACGATACTTCAAGACTAACCTGAAAACCTGAGGAACAGGTTTGATACTACATTCCGAGACCCTTCCATACAGCACAATGTTCATGGATTGCCCCAAACCCTCACAAAATACCTTGACGTTACACTAAAAAATCCTTCCTCAGGCACGATACTTCAAGACTAACCTGAAAACCTGAGGAAAAGGTTTGAAAATACATTCCGAGACCCTTCCAAATAGCACAATGTTCATGGATTGCCCCAAACCCTCACAAAATACCTTGACGTTACACTAAAAAATCCTTCTCCAGGCACGATACTTCAAGACTAACCTGAAAACCTGAGGAAAAGGTTTGATACTACATTCCAAGACCCTTCCAGATAGCACAATGTTCATGGATTGCCCCAAACCCTCACAAAATACCTTGACGTTACACTAAAAAATCCTTCCTCAGGCACGATACTTCAAGACTAACCTGAAAACCTGAGGAAAAGGTTTGAAAATATATTCCGAGACCCTTCCAAATAGCACAATGTTCATGGATTGCCCCAAACCCTCACAAAATACCTTGACGTTACACTAAAAAATCCTTCTCCAGGCACGATACTTCAAGACTAACCTGAAAACCTGAGGAAAAGGTTTGATACTACATTCCGAGACTCTTCCAGATAGCACAATGTTCATGGATTGCCCCAAACCCTCACAAAATACCTTGACGTTACACTAAAAAATCCTTCCTCAGGCACGATGCTTCAAGACTAACCTGAAAACCTGAGGAAAAGGTTTGATACTACATTCCGAGACCCTTCCAGATAGCACAATGTTCATGGGTTGCCCCAAACCCTCACAAAATACCTTGACATTACACTAAAAAATCCTTCCTCAGGCACGATGCTTCAAGACTAACCTGAAAACCTGAGGAAAAGGTTTGATACTACATTCCGAGACCCTTCCAGATAGCACAATGTTCATGGATTGCCCCAAACCCTCACAAAATACCTTGACGTTACACAAAAAAATCCTTCCTCAGGCACGATGCTTCAAGACTAACCTGAAAACCTGAGGAAAAGGTTTGATACTACATTCCGAGACCCTTCCATACGGCACAATGTTCATGGATTGCCCCAAACCCTCACAAAATACCTTGACGTTACACTAAAAAATCCTTCCTCAGACTCGATGCTTCAATACTAACCTGAAAACCTGAGGAAAAGGTTTGATACTACATTCTGAGACCCTTCCAGATAGCACAATGTTCATGGATTGCCCCAAACCCTTACAAAATACCTTGACGTTACACTAAAAAATCCTTCCTCAGGCACGATGCTTCAAGACTAACCTGAAAACCTGAGGAAAAGGTTTGATACTACATTCCAAGACCCTTCCAGATAGCACAATGTTCATGGATTGCCCCAAACCCTCGCAAAATACCTTGACGTTACACTAAAAAATCCTTCCTCAGGCACGATGCTTCAATACTAACCTGAAAACCTGAGGAAAAGGTTTGATACTACATTCCAAGACCCTTCCATATAGCACAATGTTCATGGATTGCCCCAAACCCTCACAAAATACCTTGACGTTACACTAAAAAATCCTTCCTCAGGCACGATGCTTCAAGACTAACCTGAAAACCTGAGGAAAAGGTTTGATACTACATTCCGAGACCCTTCCATATAGCACAATGTTCATGGATTGCCCCAAACCCTCACAAAATACCTTGACGTTACACTAAAAAATCCTTCCTAAGGCACGATGCTTCAAGACTAACCTGAAAACCTGAGGAAAAGGTTTGATACTACATTCCAAGACCCTTCCAGACAGCACAATGTTCATGGATTGCCCCAAACCCTCACAAAATACCTTGACGTTACACTAAAAAATCCTTCCTCAGGCACGATGCTTCAAGACTAACCTGAAAACCTGAGGAAAAGGTTTGATACTACATTCCGAGACCCTTCCATATAGCACAATGTTCATGGATTGCCCCAAACCCTCACAAAATACCTTGACGTTACACTAAAAAATCCTTCCTAAGGCACGATGCTTCAAGACTAACCTGAAAACCTGAGGAAAAGGTTTGATACTACATTCCAAGACCCTTCCAGACAGCACAATGTTCATGGATTGCCCCAAACCCTCACAAAATACCTTGACGTTACACTAAAAAATCCTTCCTCAGGCACGATGCTTCAAGACTAACCTGAAAACCTGAGGAAAAGGTTTGATACTACATTCCAAGACCCTTCCAGATAGCACAATGTTCATGGATTGCCCCAAACCCTCACAAAATACCTTTACGTTACACTAAAAAATCCTTCCTCAGGCACGATGCTTCAAGACGAACCTGAAAACCTGAGGAAAAGGTTTGATACTACATTCCGAGACCCTTCCAAATAGCACAATGTTCATGGATTGCCCCAAACCCTAACAAAATACCTTGACGTTACACTAAAAAATCCTTCCTCAGGCACGATGCTTCAAGACTAACCTGAAAACCTGAGGAAAAGGTTTGATACTACATTCCAAGACCCTTCCAGATAGCACAATGTTCATGGATTGCCCCAAACCCTCACAAAATACCTTGACGTTACACTAAAAAATCCTTCCTCAGGCACGATGCTTCAAGACTAACCTGAAAACCTGAGGAAAAGGTTTGATACTACATTCCAAGACCCTTCCAGATAGCACAATGTTCATGGATTGCCCCAAACCCTCACAAAATACCTTGACGTTACACTAAAAAATCCTTCCTCAGGCACGATGCTTCAAGACTAACCTGAAAACCTGAGGAAAAGGTTTGATACTACATTCCAAGACCCTTCCAGACAGCACAATGTTCATGGATTGCCCCAAACCCTCACAAAATACCTTGACGTTACACTAAAAAATCCTTCCTCAGGCACGATGCTTCAAGACTAACCTGAAAACCTGAGGAAAAGGTTTGATACTACATTCCAAGACCCTTCCAGATAGCACAATGTTCATGGATTGCCCCAAACCCTCACAAAATACCTTTACGTTACACTAAAAAATCCTTCCTCAGGCACGATGCTTCAAGACGAACCTGAAAACCTGAGGAAAAGGTTTGATACTACATTCCGAGACCCTTCCAAATAGCACAATGTTCATGGATTGCCCCAAACCCTAACAAAATACCTTGACGTTACACTAAAAAATCCTTCCTCAGGCACGATGCTTCAAGACTAACCTGAAAACCTGAGGAAAAGGTTTGATACTACATTCCGAGACCCTTCCATACAGCACAATGTTCATGGATTGCCCCAAACCCTCACAAAATACCTTGACGTTACACTAAAAAATCCTTCCTCAGACTCGATGCTTCAATACTAACCTGAAAACCTGAGGAAAAGGTTTGATACTACATTCCGAGACCCTTCCAGATAGCACAATGTTCATGGGTTGCCCCAAACCCTCACAAAATACCTTGACGTTACACTAAAAAATCCTTCCTCAGGCACGATGCTTCAAGACTAACCTGAAAACCTGAGGAAAAGGTTTGATACTACATTCCGAGACCCTTCCATACAGGACAATGTTCATGGATTGCCCCAAACCCTATCAAAATACCTTGACGTTACACAAAAAAATCCTTCCTCAGGCACGATGCTTCAAGACTAACCTGAAAACCTGAGGAAAAGGTTTGATACTACATTCCGAGACCCTTCCATACGGCACAATGTTCATGGATTGCCCCAAATCCTCACAAAATACCTTGACGTTACACTAAAAAATCCTTCCTCAGGCACGATGCTTCAAGACGAACCTGAAAACCTGAGGAAAAGTTTGATACTACATTCCGAGACCCTTCCAGATAGCACAATGTTCATGGATTGCCCAAAACCCTCACAAAATACCTTGACGTTACACTAAAAAATCCTTCCTCAGGCACGATGCTTCAAGACTAACCTGAAAACCTGAGGAAAAGGTTTGATACTACATTCCGAGACCCTTCCAGATAGCACAATGTTCATGGATTGCCCCAAACCCTCACAAAATACCTTGACGTTACACAAAAAAATCCTTCCTCAGGCACGATGCTTCAAGACTAACCTGAAAACCTGAGGAAAAGGTTTGATACTACATTCCGAGACCCTTCCATACAGCACAATGTTCATGGATTGCCCCAAACCCTCACAAAATACCTTGACGTTACACTAAAAAATCCTTCCTCAGACTCGATGCTTCAATACTAACCTGAAAACCTGAGGAAAAGGTTTGATACTACATTCCGAGACCCTTCCAGATAGCACAATGTTCATGGATTGCCCAAAACCCTCACAAAATACCTTGACGTTACACAAAAAAATCCTTCCTCAGGCACGATGCTTCAAGACTAACCTGAAAACCTGAGGAAAAGGTTTGATACTACATTCCGAGACCCTTCCAGATAGCACAATGTTCATGGATTGCCCCAAATCCTCACAAAATACCTTGACGTTACACTAAAAAATCCTTCCTCAGGCACGATGCTTCAAGACGAACCTGAAAACCTGAGGAAAAGTTTGATACTACATTCCGAGACCCTTCCAGATAGCACAATGTTCATGGATTGCCCAAAACCCTCACAAAATACCTTGACGTTACACTAAAAAATCCTTCCTCAGGCACGATGCTTCAAGACTAACCTGAAAACCTGAGGAAAAGGTTTGATACTACATTCCAAGACCCTTCCAGATAGCACAATGTTCATGGATTGCCCCAAACCCTCACAAAATACCTTGACGTTACACAAAAAAATCCTTCCTCAGGCACGATGCTTCAAGACTAACCTGAAAACCTGAGGAAAAGGTTTGATACTACATTCCGAGACCCTTCCAGATAGCATAATGTTCATGGATTGCCCCAAACCCTCACAAAATACTTTGACGTTACACTAAAAAATCCTTCCTCAGGCACGATGCTTCAAGACTACACTGAAAACCTGAGGAAAAGGTTTGATACTACATTCCGAGACCCTTCCAGATAGCACAATGTTCATGGATCGCCCAAAACCCTCACAAAATACCTTGACGTTACACTAAAAAATCCTTCCTCAGGCACGATACTTCAAGACTAACCTGAAAACCTGAGGAAAAGGTTTGATACTACATTCCAAGACCCTTCCATACAGCACAATGTTCATGGATTGCCCCAAACACTCACAAAATACCTTGACGTTACACTAAAAAATCCTTCCTTAGGCACGATACTTCAAGACTAACCTGAAAACCTGAGGAAAAGGTTTGATACTACATTCCGAGACCCTTCCATACAGCACAATGTTCATGGATTGCCCAAAACCCTCACAAAATACCTTGACGTTACACTAAAAGATCCTTCCTCAGGCACGATGCTTCAAGACTAACCTGAAAACCTGAGGAAAAGGTTTGATACTACATTCCGAGACCCTTCCCTACAGCACAATGTTCATGGATTGCCCCAAACCCTCACAAAATACCTTGACGTTACACTAAAAAATCCTTCCTCAGGCACGATGCTTCAAGACTAACCTGAAAACCTGAGGAAAAGGCTTGAAAATACATTCCGAGACCCTTCCATACAGCACAATGTTCATGGATTGCCCCAAACACTCACAAAATACCTTGACGTTACACTAAAAAATCCTTCCTCAGGCACGATGCTTCAAGACTACACTGAAAACCTGAGGAAAAGGTTTGATACTACATTCCGAGACCCTTCCATACAGCACAATGTTCATGGATTGCCCCAAACCCTCACAAAATACCTTGACATTACACTAAAAAATCCTTCCTCAGGCACGATACTTCAAGACTAACCTGAAAACCTGAGGAAAAGGTTTGAAAATACATTCCGAGACCCTTCCAAATAGCACAATGTTCATGGATTGCCCCAAACCCTCACAAAATACCTTGACGTTACACTAAAAAATCCTTCCTCAGGCACGATACTTCAAGACTAACCTGAAAACCTGAGGAACAGGTTTGATACTACATTCCGAGACCCTTCCATACAGCACAATGTTCATGGATTGCCCCAAACCCTCACAAAATACCTTGACATTACACTAAAAAATCCTTCCTCAGGCACGATACTTCAAGACTAACCTGAAAACCTGAGGAAAAGGTTTGATACTACATTCCGAGACCCTTCCAAATAGCACAATGTTCATGGATTGCCCCAAACCCTCACGAAATACCTTGACGTTACACTAAAAAATCCTTCCTCAGGCACGATACTTCAAGACTAACCTGAAAACCTGAGGAAAAGGTTTGAAAATACATTCCGAGACCCTTCCAAATAGCACAATGTTCATGGATTGCCCTAAACCCTCACAAAATACCTTGACGTTACACTAAAAAATCCTTCCTCAGGCACGATACTTCAAGACTAACCTGAAAACCTGAGGAAAAGGTTTGAAAATACATTCCGAGACCCTTCCAAATAGCACAATGTTCATGGATTGCCCCAAACCCTCACGAAATACCTTGACGTTACACTAAAGAATCCTTCCTCAGGCAAGATGCTTCAAGACTAACCTGAAAACCTGAGGAAAATGTTTGATACTACATTCCGAGACTCTTCCAGATAGCACAATGTTCATGGATTGCCCCAAACCCTCACAAAATACCTTGACGTTACACTAAAAAATCCTTCCTCAGGCACGATACTTCAAGACTAACCTGAAAACCTGAGGAAAAGGTTTGAAAATACATTCCGAGACCCTTCCAAATAGTACAATGTTCATGGATTGCCCCAAACCCTCACAAAATACCGTGACGTTACACTAAAAAATCCTTCCTCAGGCACGATACTTCAAGACTAACCTGAAAACCTGAGGAAAAGGTTTGATACTACATTCCGAGACCCTTCCAAATAGTACAATGTTCATGGATTGCCCCAAACCCTCACAAAATACCTTGACGTTACACTAAAAAATTCTTCCTCAGGAAAGATGCTTCAAGACTACACTGAAAACCTGAGGAAAAGGTTTGATACTACATTCTGAGACCCTTCCAAATAGCACAATGTTCATGGATTGCCCTAAACCCTCACAAAATACCTTGACGTTACACTAAAAAATCCTTCCTCAGGCACGATACTTCAAGACTAACCTGAAAACCTGAGGAAAAGGTTTGATACTACATTCTGAGACCCTTCCAAATAGCACAATGTTCATGGATTGCCCTAAACCCTCACAAAATACCTTGACGTTACACTAAAAAATCCTTCCTCAGGCACGATGCTTCAAGACTAACCTGAAAACCTGAGGAAAAGGTTTGATACTACATTCCAAGACCCTTCCAAATAGCACAATATTCATGGATTGCCCCAAACCCTCACAAAATAGCCTTGACGTTACACTAAAAAATCCTTCCTCAGGCACGATGCTTCAAGACTAACCTGAAAACCTGAGGAAAAGGTTTGATACTACATTCCGAGACCCTTCCAAATAGCACAATGTTCATGGATTGCCCTAAACCCTCAGAAAATACCTTGACGTTACACTAAAAAATCCTTCCTCAGGCACGATACTTCAAGACTAACCTGAAAACCTGAGGAAAAGGTTTGATACTACATTCCGAGACCCTTCCAAATAGCACAATGTTCATGGATTGCCCTAAACCCTCACAAAATACCTTGACGTTACACTAAAAAATCCTTCCTCAGGCACGATACTTCAAGACTAACCTGAAAACCTGAGGAAAAGGTTTGATACTACATTCTGAGACCCTTCCAAATAGCACAATGTTCATGGATTGCCCTAAACCCTCACAAAATACCTTGACGTTACACTAAAAAATCCTTCCTCAGGCACGATACTTCAAGACTAACCTGAAAACCTGAGGAAAAGGTTTGATACTACATTCTGAGACCCTTCCAAATAGCACAATGTTCATGGATTGCCCTAAACCCTCACAAAATACCTTGACGTTACACTAAAAAATCCTTCCTCAGGCACGATGCTTCAAGACTAACCTGAAAACCTGAGGAAAAGGTTTGATACTACATTGTGAGACCCTTCCAAATAGCACAATGTTCATGGATTGCCCCAAACCCTCACAAAATAGCCTTGACGTTACACTAAAAAATCCTTCCTCAGGCACGATGCTTCAAGACTAACCTGAAAACCTGAGGAAAAGGTTTGATACTACATTCCGAGACCCTTCCAAATAGCACAATGTTCATGGATTGCCCTAAACCCTCAGAAAATACCTTGACGTTACACTAAAAAATCCTTCCTCAGGTACGATACTTCAAGACTAACCTGAAAACCTGAGGAAAAGGTTTGATACTACATTCCGAGACCCTTCCAAATAGCACAATGTTCATGGATTGCCCTAAACCCTCACAAAATACCTTGACGTTACACTAAAAAATCCTTCCTCAGGCACGATACTTCAAGACTAACCTGAAAACCTGAGGAAAAGGTTTGATACTACATTCCGAGACCCTTCCAAATAGCACAATGTTCATGGATTGCCCCAAACCCTCACAAAATACCTTGACGTTACACTAAAAAATCCTTCCTCAGGCACGATACTTCAAGACTAACCTGAAAACCTGAGGAAAAGGTTTGATACTACATTCTGAGACCCTTCCAAATAGCACAATGTTCATGGATTGCCCCAAACCCTCACAAAATACCTTGACGTTACACAAAAAAATCCTTCCTCAGGCACAATGCTTCAAGACTAACCTGAAAACCTGAGGAAAAGGTTTGAAAATACATTCCGAGACCCTTCCATACAGCACAATGTTCATGGATTGCCCCAAACCCTCACAAAATACCTTGACGTTACACTAAAAAATCCTTCCTCAGGCAAGATACTTCAAGACTAACCTGAAAACCTGAGGAAAAGGTTTGATACTACATTCCGAGACCCTTCCAGATAGCACAATGTTCATGGATTGCCCCAAACCCTCACAAAATACCTTGACGTTACACTAAAAAATCCTTCCTCAGGCATGATGCTTCAAGACTACACTGAAAACCTGAGGAAAAGGTTTGATACTACATTCCAAGACCCTTCCAAATAGCACAATGTTCATGGATTGCCCCAAACCCTCACAAAATACCTTGACGTTACACTAAAAAATCCTTCCTCAGGCACGATGCTTCATGACTACACTGAAAACCTGAGGAAAAGATTTGATACTATATTCCGAGACCCTTCCAGATAGCACAATGTTCATGGATTGCCCCAAACCCTCACAAAATACCTTGACATTACACTAAAAAATCCTTCCTCAGGCACGATGCTTCAAGACTAACCTGAAAACCTGAGGAAAAGGTTTGATACTACATTCCGAGACCCTTCCATACAGCACAATGTTCATGGATTGCCCCAAACCCTCACAAAATACCTTGACGTTACACTAAAAAATCCTTCCTCAGGCACGATGCTTCAAGACTAACCTGAAAACCTGAGGACAAGGTTTGATACTACATTCCGAGACCCTTCCAGATAGTACAATGTTCATGGATTGCCCCAAACCCTCACAAAATACCTTGACGTTACACTAAAAAATCCTTCCTCAAGCACGATGCTTCAAGACTAACCTGAAAACCTGAGGAAAAGGTTTGATACTACATTCCGAGACCCTTCCATACAGCACAATGTTCATGGATTGCCCCAAACCCTCACAAAATACCTTGACGTTACACTAAAAAATCCTTCCTGAGGCACGATGCTTCAAGACTACACTGAAAACCTGAGGAAAAGGTTTGATACTACATTTCGAGACCCTTCCAGATAGCACAATGTTCATGGATTACCCCAAACCCTCACAAAATACCTTGACGTTACACTAAAAAATCCTTCCTCAGGCACGATGCTTCAAGACTACACTGAAAACCTGAGGAAAAGGTTTGATACTACATTTCGAGACCCTTCCAGATAGCACAATGTTCATGGATTGCCCCAAACCCTCACAAAATACCTTGACGTTACACTAAAAAATCCTTCCTCAGGCACGATGCTTCAAGACTAACCTGAAAACCTGAGGAAAAGGTTTGATACTACATTCCGAGACCCTTCCAAATAGCACAATGTTCATGGATTGCCCCAAACCCTCACAAAATACCTTGACGTTACACTAAAAAATCCTTCCTCAGGCACGATACTTCAAGACTAACCTGAAAACCTGAGGAAAAGGTTTGTTACTACATTCCGAGACCCTTCCATACAGCACAATGTTCATGGATTGCCCCAAACCCTCACAAAATACCTTGACGTTACACTAAAAAATCCTTCCTCAGGCAAGATGCTTCAAGACTAACCTGAAAACCTGAGGAAAAGGTTTGATACTACATTCCGAGACCCTTCCATACAGCACAATGTTCATGGATTGCCCCAAACCCTCACAAAATACCTTGACGTTACACTAAAAAATCCTTCCTCAGGCACGATACTTCAAGACTAACCTGAAAACCTGAGGAAAAGGTTTGATACTACATTCCGAGACCCTTCCAAATAGCACAATGTTCATGGATTGCCCCAAACCCTCACAAAATACCTTGACGTTACACTAAAAAATCCTTCCTCAGGCACGATACTTCAAGACTAACCTGAAAACCTGAGGAAAAGGTTTGATACTACATTAAGAGACCCTTCCATACAGCACAATGTTCATGGATTGCCCCAAACCCTCACAAAATACCTTGACGTTACACTAAAAAATCCTTCCTCAGGCACGATACTTCAAGACTAACCTGAAAACCTGAGGAAAAGGTTTGATACTACATTCCGAGACCCTTCCATACAGCACAATGTTCATGGATTGCCCCCAAACCCTCACAAAATACCTTGACGTTACACTAAAAAATCCTTCCTCAGGAACGATGCTTCAAGACTACACTGAAAACCTGAGGAAAAGGTTTGATACTACATTCCGAGACTCTTCCAGATAGCACAATGTTCATGGATTGCCTCAAACCCTCACAAAATACCTTGACATTACACTAAAAAATCCTTCCTCAGGCACGATGCTTCAAGACTAACCTGAAAACCTGAGGAAAAGGTTTGATACTACATTCCGAGACCCTTCCAAATAGCACAATGTTCATGGATTGCCTCAAACCCTCACAAAATACCTTGACATTACACTAAAAAATCCTTCCTCAGGCACGATGCTTCAAGACTAACCTGAAAACCTGAGGAAAAGGTTTGATACTACATTCCGAGACCCTTCCATACAGCACAATGTTCATGGATTGCCCCCAAACCCTCACAAAATACCTTGACGTTACACTAAAAAATCCTTCCTCAGGCACGATACTTCAAGACTAACCTGAAAACCTGAGGAAAAGGTTTGATACTACATTCCGAGACCCTTCCATACAGCACAATGTTCATGGATTGCCCCCAAACCCTCACAAAATACCTTGACGTTACACTAAAAAATCCTTCCTCAGGAACGATGCTTCAAGACTACACTGAAAACCTGAGGAAAAGGTTTGATACTACATTCTGAGACCCTTCCAGATAGCACAATGTTCATGGATTGCCTCAAACCCTCACAAAATACCTTGACATTACACTAAAAAATCCTTCCTCAGGCACGATGCTTCAAGACTAACCTGAAAACCTGAGGAAAAGGTTTGATACTACATTCCGAGACCCTTCCAGATAGCACAATGTTCATGGATTGCCTCAAACCCTCACAAAATACCTTGACATTACACTAAAAAATCCTTCCTCAGGCACGATACTTCAAGACTAACCTGAAAACCTGAGGAAAAGGTTTGATACTACATTCCAAGACCCTTCCATACAGCACAATGTTCATGGATTACCCCAAACCCTCACAAAATACCTTGACGTTACACTAAAAAATCCTTCCTCAGGCACGATGCTTCAAGACTACACTGAAAACCTGAGGAAAAGGTTTGATACTACATTTCGAGACCCTTCCAGATAGCACAATGTTCATGGATTGCCCCAAACCCTCACAAAATACCTTGACATTACACTAAAAAATCCTTCCTCAGGCACGATGCTTCAAGACTAACCTGAAAACCTGAGGAAAAGGTTTGATACTACATTCCGAGACCCTTCCAGATAGCACAATGTTCATGGATTGCCCCAAACCCTCACAAAATACCTTGACGTTACACTAAAAAATCCTTCCTCAGGCACGATACTTCAAGACTAACCTGAAAACCTGAGGAAAAGGTTTGATACTACATTTCGAGACCCTTCCAGATAGCACAATGTTCATGGATTGCCCCAAACCCTCACAAAATACCTTGACGTTACACTAAAAAATCCTTCCTCAGGCACGATACTTCAAGACTAACCTGAAAACCTGAGGAAAAGGTTTGTTACTACATTCCGAGACCCTTCCATACAGCACAATGTTCATGGATTGCCCCAAACCCTCACAAAATACCTTGACGTTACACTAAAAAATCCTTCCTCAGGCAAGATGCTTCAAGACTAACCTGAAAACCTGAGGAAAAGGTTTGATACTACATTCCGAGACCCTTCCATACAGCACAATGTTCATGGATTGCCCCAAACCCTCACAAAATACCTTGACGTTACACTAAAAAATCCTTCCTCAGGCACGATACTTCAAGACTAACCTGAAAACCTGAGGAAAAGGTTTGATACTACATTCCGAGACCCTTCCAAATAGCACAATGTTCATGGATTGCCCCAAACCCTCACAAAATACCTTGACGTTACACTAAAAAATCCTTCCTCAGGCACGATACTTCAAGACTAACCTGAAAACCTGAGGAAAAGGTTTGAAAATACATTCCGAGACCTTTCCAAATAGCACAATGTTCATGGATTGCCCCAAAACCTCACAAAATACCTTGACGTTCCACTAAAAAATCCTTCCTCAGGCACGATGCTTCAAGACTAACCTGAAAACCTGAGGAAAAGGTTTGAAAATACATTCCGAGACCCTTCCAAATTGCACAATGTTCATGGATTGCCCCAAACATTCACAAAATACCTTGACGTTACACTAAAAAATCCTTCCTCAGGTAAGATGCTTCAAGACTAACCTGAAAACCTGAGGAAAAGGTTTGAAAATACATTCCGAGACTATTCCAAATAGCACAATGTTCATGGATTGCCCCAAACACTCACAAAATACCTTGACGTTACACTAAAAAATCCTTCCTCAGGCAAGATGCTTCAAGACTAACCTGAAAACCTGAGGAAAAGGTTTGATACTACATTCCGAGACTCTTCCATACAGCACAATGTTCATGGATTGCCCCAAACCCTCACAAAATACCTTGACGTTACACTAAAAAATCCTTCCTCAGGCAAGATGCTTCAAGACTACACTGAAAACCTGAGGAAAAGGTTTGAAAATACATTCCGAGACCCTTCCAAATAGCACAATGTTCATGGATTGCCCCAAACCCTCACAAAATACCTTGAAGTTACACTAAAAAATCCTTCCTCAGGCACAATGCTTCAAGACTAACCTGAAAACCTGAGGAAAAGGTTTGAAAATACATTCCGAGACCCTTCCAAATAGCACAATGTTCATGGATTGCCCCAAACCCTCACAAAATACCTTGAAGTTACACTAAAAAATCCTTCCTCAGGCACAATGCTTCAAGACTAACCTGAAAACCTGAGGAAAAGGTTTGATACTACATTCCGAGACCCTTCCAGATAGCACAATGTTCATGGATTGCCCCAAACCCTCACAAAATACCTTGATGTTACACTAAAAAATCCTTCCTCAGGCACGATGCTTCAAGACTACACTGAAAACCTGAGGAAAAGGTTTGATACTACATTCCGAGACCCTTCCAGACAGCACAATGTTCATGGATTGCCCAAAACCCTCACAAAATACTTTGATGTTACACTAAAAAATCCTTCCTCAGGCACGATGCTTCAAGACTAACCTGAAAACCTGAGGAAAAGGTTTGATACTACATTCCGAGACCCTTCCAGACAGCACTATAAGAAATGAATGAAGATAACAGGAGAAGTTGACATGACAAAGGTACCAATACCGAATTAAAACCTAACAATTGAAGACCGCCTTTCCTAACTACCAAAAACATCCATGGATTTCTGAGATGCAGAGAAAACCAATCAATCTCGAGTTATCAGAACGAAGGAAAACCTGATACAAGGAGGTTAGGACCGGGAGAGTGGAAAATATTTGACGGTTAAGGAAACTGTGAATTACTGATGAGTAAAGACTATAGAAAATAAGATAATCCCTGAGCATGAAAACATTGGAGAAGGTTCTTGACCAAAACTGACATCTGACAGTTTGCCTTGGCGTCAAAGAAATAAGCATAGAGTATGATGAGATGACATCTGATTTCCTAAGCAATTACTAAGAGATTACACCACAAATGTGTGTTTATTAGAAAGGTATATGACAGACTACCAAAAAGCATTTAGGTGGGTATCACAAAGAAGGTCAGTGCTGTATATAAAGTGTCTTGAGGTGCTGATTGTATTTGTAATGTGAATCTTGAATATGTGGGGGTAACCTGCACTGTGTAACCATTCAATCATCACAAGAGATGTTCTACAGAGTAACACATTAAGAGGAGATTTTCAATGCCAAAATTATGTAGGATTAAATCAGACCAAAAGGAAGGTACTACACTTATGGTACAACACTTGTGGTACCTTTGTGACTCATTGGAATGTAAAGCAGATACTTTGAAGGTCATAAGAAAACAGAATCATGAGTTGGAGGAAGCAGAATAGCCGTACCACTTGTAAAGGGATATCAAGTAAAATAAGGAATTACTACTGATGCTTAATGCTTCTCACTGCAAAAGGGATGTAGCCACTGAAACAGAATGGAAAGCCTGAAAGGGTTTGACCATACATTTGCTAAATTTCAACCCTGAGCAAAGCAGAAAGATCAAATTACAAATGAATTGAGTGTCAAGCCATCTGGATTGAGACAAAGGAAATGCATTTGTAGTGTGGTGTAGAGAAAATCAGTCTATGTTTGCAAATATTTGGTTCTGGCATCACCCAAGATGATTATGCACAAGACGAGAGGCTTCAAGATCAAGATATAAACTCAAGAGACTCCGTAACACTCAACAAAGGCAGGAATCTAAGTCAGAACATATATATTGTCAACAGAAAGGCAGCTTATAATGACGACGACAGAGAAACCTATGCAGGAGAGAATGCATGAATCAAAATAAGTATGAACAAACCCTGTATTATAGAGCGAAATAGTAAGATAAAGAAGTGAATGAGAACCACAAACAAATCAGCACTAAAAGAGGACATTGGACATAGAAGAATAATGGGATCCGATGGCATCTTAGCAATGGAGCTGCACGAAGTCTTGCAACCGAGATCTGCAAAGAATTATTACAGTGCCACCGCAGGGTCCAACAATAAAAGCAGGTAAGGATAGTCATTGTTGGAGTGTCAAAAGGAATATAATTCTGACCAATGGAGTGGAATGCATTGCAGTCTAACTTCTCCAATGACTGGAGAATTACCAGCACAAATATCCCTAGGAAACCAAGCATTTTAACTCTTGTAAATATAGGTACATCACAATCTAATGCCAGGGAAGAACTGAACTAGAAATATGGGAATACAGTTAAAATTCACGAAGACAGGCTACAATGAATGACGTCTCTTTGCTGAGAATGCTACGAAGCGAACACACGACATGTCACAAGCTCTGTACATATGCACTGTACATTAAATAAAGCCTTTGGACAGACTAGGATGTGGAGAACTATAAGCAAAGTTAAGTGTATATGGGCTGGTGGTTAAGTACAGTATCAAGTTCATATAAAATCTGCACTGGAGTCAAAAGGATGCAGGAGGGACTGAAGAGCAGCAGATTAAATTGGTAACATCAAATGTGGGTTGAGGATAGGCGGTGCGATGTCCCATTGTATGTTCATGACAATAGACTACGAACATGTCAGCTCTCTGATCAATACAGGAAAACATGAAGAAGACCATTTGTGCTACTGGGTAGCTGGATGACAACAAACTTGCATTGCAATATGATATGAAGTCTGGGATTGGGGAAGCTAAATAACCTTTTCAAGAAATAAGTATACTGAATCAGTCAAGTATGGTGAAAATTTATGTTCATAAGTTTGTGACATATGACAAGAATGAAAAAAGTGAATGAAAAGATTTTTCTGCTAAAAATAGATTAAGGAATGAAATTTTCACAGGAAGAATACAGTAGGACTGGGCAGAAAATGAACTGCAAAAATAATGCACAGGTCACAACAGACGAAAGAGGATCTCTGTAACTACTAACAACTTAGGAGACATTACTAAATAGGCTAAAATAAAAAAAAAAAGTCAGAGTAAAAGTGTAAGCAAATGAGAGACGTCGTGGTGGAATTACGATGTGCCGAAAGGAAGAAATATAACCACAAAAGCAGTATTCCCATAAACTAATAAAAAATAAACGACGATAACTGGAGGAGCTGACGTGAGGTAAACGGGAAGACGACCAACTGTGCTGCTGGGTGAATTGGATGGCACAAAATGTCCACTGTGACAGAAAATAAAATATACAATTGAGGAAGCAAAATAACTATTGGAAGAAATAAGAATACTGAAATGAATGTTTACATCTATTTGTGGTAAGTTTTGTTACACGGAGTAAACAGCTGGAAGCACATGAACAAGGTGAAAGTGGAGGAGATTTTTCAGTCACAGAAAAATTAGAGTGACACTTTTGCATCATGGAGATAGAACTGGAAGAGAAAAACTACCATAACACTGATGCAGACATAAAAAACGGAGAAGGTGGGAAGTCCACAAATGGCCAACATCTTGGGAGACATGGTACTTGCAAGAGCTGGATTCCACCAACTGGGGGACACTAAAACCAAAAGCATGATGTTTCAGGTGTGTGATGAGAAGGGGAAGGCCAACGATAAAGTCACAATAGTACTGAACATGAAAATGACTCCAAAGACCATTACGAAGGTTCCAGAACCGTATCAAAACAGCCTACAGAGACACTTGGAGTAGGTGGGAAGTCAGTGGAGTGTGAGAGACGAGAGAATGGAGATTAATCAATCCTAAAGCTCTCTCATTGCAAGAACAGCTCATGTTGAAGATTCAAACCCTATGCTCTTTGCACTATCTGAAGATTACAATTTGCAACCGTTTAAACCTTCTGGTACTGATTACAGACAGTTTCAGTTATGCCCACCATTCCCAAACCCTACACATTGCAAATTCAACATATATGTACACGTAGGCAACATCTGTTCAAATTGCTTTCCCTGCTTAATACATTTTGTTAATTATCATGCATAAGATGTCCCCTCCTCTCTCTATTGCACAGGAAAACATGACTATGAATAATCAACTGAATGTTGGTCAACCCTATCCAGCAAGTCAGTCCAAATCACCACAGTCTAAACTTTTGACACAATTCCACACATGGCTGAACAACAAGCACCCTTCCTACCCACATACATAACCGCAGCGTGACCGACTTGGCAATGACAACACAAGCAAAAGCAATTGCAGTATCAGAAATGTAGTGGCTATGAAAGTAGCGGAGCGATTGCAGAGTGCCCTGGAAAATCGCGAACATCTTGCGTAAGAGTGCTTCAATGCTTTTCATGAAGGAGAATAATATGATGCTGAAATTGTACATGAGAAGCGTAAGGACATGTTTCCTGCTGACACATGATCAAGATCATTTTTACCACTACACAGACATAAGATTGAGACTGAACATTGTAAATATGCTAGATTATTTGCCTATCAAGAAAGGAACGTCCTAAAGAAATAAAGGCTGAGACTGAAAAAGATGAAGTCTATAATTCTTGAAGACAATGCTCTTGACAGGGTGACCCAGAGGAAAATAGCAAAGTCCCTATGCTAGTTAAAGTCACACCAAGGATGAGGATTCAGTCCAAGATGGTGTTATTTTCAAAGGTGAGAAGATTGTCATTCCATCAAGTCTCAGAGCTGATATTAAGAATGTCATTCATTCATCACACATAGGCATAGAAAGGTGTTTATGTATACATAGGGTTAAGAGAATGTATTTAATGGCCAGGGATGAATTCTGAGATCAGGCAATTCATTTTAGCCTGTGAAATGTGTATGAAGTACCCTAGTTCTCAACAAAAGGAAAGTTTAATGTGTCGTGAAACAGCTGACAGACAATGCCGAATGTTGGCATAGACTTGATGAGCATCAAGAAACATGATTCTCTAATAAATGTAGATTACTTTAGTAACTTTCGGGATTTTTATTATCTTGATAATACTTTGTTGAAGACAGTAATTCGAAAACTTAAAGCTCATTCTGCTAGATATGGATGGACCTTAATTTGTCTGTGATGAATTCAGACGTTTTTCATCAGATTATGATCCTGAGCATAGAACGAGTAGCCCTACTTATCCGCGACCTAACGGTATGGTCGAGTCAGCTGTTAAAACCTCAAAGCACTTAATGACAAAAGCAATTGAGAGTGGAAAAGACCCTTATCTTGCAATTTTAGACTATAGAAACACCCCAGTTGTTGATAATGGGGTGAGTCCAGTGGAGTATTGTTTAGGAAGGAGAACTTGTACAAAATTACTCGTTGTCAAAATTACTTGTGTCAAAATGTAAATCTACATCTGGCCAGAGGAAAAGAAAAGCTTAATGTCACAACTACGTGGTATTATGACAGAAACGCTGAAGATTTAGATGTTTTGCATCAGGGTGCCAATGTACATGTCAAACCACACGTCCTGGGTGAAAGGGAGTAAGAAAAGGGTGAATAGTAGGTCATACTTAATTGAAAGTGATGGCAAATTGTTAAGAAGAAACATATTACATTTAAGAGAAACTTCCAATGACTTACGAGAGATGCCAAAAGGTGTTAACACTCCTGCTATAAGTGAACCAATAACTTTTGAGAGTGATGTCTGTGTAAGTCAAAATCTACCTAATGCTGAGAGTAAAGTAACCATTGATAAACCTGTTAGATCAACAAGAAATTAATTACCATCTAAGTTTGCTGACCCTAAAATGTATTCAATGCCTTGAGCTGTAGTGAGACCAAAGTGCTATCCACAGTATTGAATCTCAGTGTTGGTTATCTCAGAAGTGTACTTGATGCCAAGGTTTGATGTCCTTGTTTGGTGTAGCTTTGTGTAATCGCTTCCTTTGAAGAATAAAAGGAGGATGTTATAATGACATATATTTTCATACAGAATGCAGCCAACTGCAGGTTGCAGATAGCTCAAAGTACAGCCGCTTGGCAGATCTACTTTTATTATTTCTTGTACTTCATCTCTTAGATAATAAATGTAAGCAACAAGAGACCCTGTGTTCTTAACCATATATTTTCCAGCACATCAGAACAGAAACGTAACAGCCTAACCTATTTCTATTGAAAAGAGCTTATTACTGTTCAAACAAACTTAAAGTCACCCCTGCAATATCATGATACAGACTGGGAAGGAGGCTGGTCAAGCTTCCTAAAAAGTAACAAGTTATCCAATGTTGGATCATAAGTCATCAAATACTTATCACTAATGTCTGGCTACTGTGGGATATACGTTGAGATACAGATGAACACTTGCCTTTGGAAAACGAGACAGGATTGGCTGAGACAAGGAACAAGAAGGAATCATGACAGACCAACAATACCTCCGTAAATAGTAGCACCCTGCGAACATGTTCTCAACACTAGAAATGCACCTCGCCGCATCTAACAAACAGCGCAAACATCGAAGCCGCACAAACACTTGATTACCTAACGATGATGATGTTAAAACTTCACCAAATATTACAGTGTAGGAAAAAATTGCAGGAACATCCAACCAAAAAGAACCTTTCTTCAGGAGAAGCAAAATTCTGGAAATAACTACCATTGGGAAACAATCTGTCTCTTTCTATCTCTCTCTCTCACAAACTATCAGCCTCAACAATCTAAGACACTAGACTGCCAAAAAAATTGCCAGTGGTTAAGGAAACACAGAAGAGTACAGAGATGCACTCAGCCTAAAGACAAGGAAAGGGACATCATTGTTTAGTGTAAACATTAGAAATATCAGCTAACAAAGTTTTTAACTATTAAGGAGGACAGTAAGTTCGTACCTTTGCAATTCTCAACCAAGTACAGGAACTTCTGAGTTAACTGCATTTTCCATAATACTATTGTTCACAAGACTTTTGTTTTTTACCAGTGAGTATATGAATGTAACCACAATGAACAAGACTTGTAAATATATGAACACTTTGTACTGATGTCTGTACATAGCAAAGATCCCACTTCTAGACGGGAGCACAAACACCACCAATGTTCAACCTGGCAAAGTACCTAGGCACTGTATATATGCCGACAGGTTACTGATATGAGGTGGGTGGAGAGGAAAGGATTGACCAAGTACCGTAAACCCCACAAATCACCTAAGCTTGTTCCCTTGACTGCAGTACTGTACTTTACGGGGGTGTAATTTCTAAGAACTCTGAAAGCCATTGCTTTCTTTGGTTTTCCCTAAACTCTCGTAGGGGTCATGTTTGTGGTGTGCTTTTGTTTGTGCTGATAACTTTATGCCAATGAAATTGAACAACTTTTGTTGAATACGGTAAGAATGAATCTTATTACGTTACATAAAATCATTCCTTAATATGGCAAGTTGATATAATCCTCAATTTTCTGACACCCCTGGTATTGCATGACCATGTTTGCGCTGATTCACTGCAGTGTGGGATATGTATGCAATATTATGTAGTTTTTGATTAATTAGCCATAAAACATACAAACATTTCCTCAAAGAACTTAGGTTAAGTGGGCCATATTGTTTCATGCTTGCAGGCAACAATAGAGATATCCTGGCTAGAAGAGGTATGAACATTTGTTGTGTACAGGATGTAAAATAAGATGGAAATATAAATACAGTTGATAGTGGCACGAAGAAATATAAACAATATTCAAAATGCGATAAGCATACAAATCAAAGAAGCAATGGCTGGCGATGAGACAGAAGTAGGGCAATGCATACAAGAATGAAACCTGTATCTCAAATTTTGTGTCAGATTTAACCTTTATCGGATTAAACATAAACTCTCTCCACTCTCCTGCATCTTATGATCTTACTGCCTCAACTATCAGAACTATCTTTTCAGGAATTCCTGGGCTAACCTACAGGTCTTTGCCCCCTGATATTTCCAAATCTACTGCTTTTCTAAAAGTCACTTTTTGGAATGAAGGTAACACATCTGATCCCAGTATAATCACTATCTGAAACAAGCAACCGGCTAAAAGCATTAACGGCCAAGTCATTGACGAACAGATCAGAAAATAAGAAAGCCTGACAAAGAAAGAAAAGAGGAAAGACAGGGAAAAGAGCATTTTATAATAAACAAGGGAAAAGGTGACACTCTACAATATGTAAATTTAGGAGGAATACGATTACATCAGAAGTCGCTGGAATAAAACTGAGAAATGTTGCTAAAACTGATACTGCAATTGTTCGTTTGCCAACAGAGGTTACCAGAACACAAACAGTCTAAAATGTGGCCCTGAAGAATGTAACATAAAACTTATTTGTGGATTCTGAGAAGGCATTTGACCAACAATTATACATCACATAGGCAAAAGCTACCAGAAAGACACTTTGAACTAGTGATGCTACCCCATAACACAAAACCTAGAGTGACAACAGTGGATTACCCATGAGTCCTTTGGTGTTTATTAAAGTAAATGGGGAATTCTACAAGCGGAAGAAATTGCGCTAACAGTATAATCTGAGGACAAAGTTAGAGAAATGTTCTAAAGAATGAATGTGTTATGGAAATGAAAGGACTGAAAATCAGTGTAAGACCAAACTTACAGTGACTGGAAGACAAGAAAAAAGTACCGTATGACAAATTCAAGGCCCTGTCTTTTCCATCCCCAGTGAACTTCCAAAATATCCAGTCTTAATATTTTGTACTAACTGGCATACACAATAAACTAGACGAAGTCTATAAACAATACACTGCACCAGAGAAGCACTGAAAATACATCAAAGCACACTGGAGTACCAATAATTACCAGTTACCAGGGCAAGAAAGGAGTAGCAGGCTAAGTTTATTTTGTCTAAGAAAATTCCCCCAATATAGCCTAAGTTACAGGAGACCCTGGAATGGTATGACCATATATATCCTGCATTTCAGGACAGAGCAAACTGGGAAGATCATTTCACAAATGAAAACAGTGTCAAGAACATCTGGTTTTGGAGGAAGGAAGCAGGGTTATAGTACAGTGTAGAGAAAATAAGTAGATGTTTGCAAATGCTTGGTTCTGGCATCACCAAAGATGATTATGGACATGACAAGAGGCTTCAAGATCAAGTAAAAAACTAGAGGCACACTAAAACATTCAACAAAGGCAGTAATCCAAGCGAGAACGTCGTAAGTGTTAACAGAAGGGCAGCTTATAACAATGTTGATGGCCCACAAACAAATCAGTTCTAAAAGAGGATAAAGGAAATGGCAGCAGAATAATTCAATAAAGGCTGATGGTCTCATAGCAATGAGAGCTGCAAGTAGTGTTCAAGATGAACAGTTTGTAACTGAGCTCTTTAAAGAATGACTACAGTATCAATGGAGGGTCCAACACCAATAAAAGTAAGGAAGAATAATCACCGTTGAGGTTTCAAAGGGAACAATTCTTGCCGACTGCTCCCATGACAGTAGAATTACAAACACACATATCACCATGAAATCAAGCACTTTAAGCTTGCCATAAATACAAGAATGCTGAAATCTAGTTTCAGGGAAGAACTGGACTCGAGATATGGTAGCAGATAGGCTACAACGAATGCAGTCTTTGTGCTGAGAATGCCATAAAGAAAACACGTGTCAAGCTCAGTACGTATGTACTGTACATTATGTAAACCCTTTGGACAGACAGACTTGGACAACTATTATACACAGTCGGTGCATATGGGAAGGAGTTTCAAGTACAGTATCAAATGGATACGAAACTGGTACTGGGGTTAAAAAAAAAAAAAAAACAGTAGGGACTGAAGTGGAGCACATTAAATTTGGTGATGTCAAATGTGGAGTGATGTACCAATGTATGCTGACGACTAAAGATCGAGACCAAGTTAGCTTTGTGCTCAGTACAGGAAAATAAATAAAATGAAATGAGAAAAATATGAAACAAAAGAATGATGGAAAAAGACCAGCAATATTCTCAAACTATAAGAAATGAATGACGATAACAGGAGAAGTTGACATGTCAGAGGTACCGATACTGAATTAAAAATGATATTTTAATGATAAAATAAAGTTTGTTCATACTTACCTGGCAGATATATATATAGCTGTATTCTCCGAAGTCCGACAGAATTCCAAAAACTCGCGGCACACGCAGTGGGGCCAGGTGGTTAATACCCATTCCCGCCGCTGGGAGGCGGGTATCAGGAACCATTCCCATTTTCTATTCAGATTTTCTAGTGCCACTGTCTCCTGAGGGGAGGAGGGTGGGCACTATGATTATATATATCTGCCAGGTAAGTATGAACAAACTTTATTTTATCATTAAAATATCATTTTGTTCATGCAACTTACCTGTCAGATATATATATAGCTGAATCCCACCATTGGAGGTGGGAAGAGACAGAATAGGATTTAGGAAACAAATATATGTAGGCGATTGACGCCTTGGTTCCTTACTTGTTAGCATAGCTGACTTCGTGATTACAGTCACCGAAGCCTGCTTCTGCTTTACTACAGTCTCCAGCAAGGTAGTGACCTATATAGCTGGTGAGTTCTAGATGATCTGTCCACGGGGGCATGACCACAATGGGACTAGATCATAAGACCAACTTACAGCTTTCGACATGCCCTCTCCCTGGTCCTGGGAGTCCGACAGAGGTCCAGGCCTATGTTAGCATAGCTGACTTCGTGATTACTGTCACCCAAGCCTGCTTCTGCTTTACTAGAGTCTCCAGCAAGGTAGTGACCTATATAGCTGGTGAGTTCTAGATGATCTGTCCACGGGGGCGTGACCACAATGGGACTAGATCATAAGGCCATACTGTGAGGGCAAAAGGAGCAACGACCAACCACCTGACCTAGAGCGTCAACAGGTCCTGCCGAAGGGACACCAGATCGGGGGAAGCCTCCGTAACCCTCTTGCGGCTTTCGACATGCCCTCTCCCTGGTCCTGGGAGTCCGACAGAGGTCCAGGCCTAGAAGCGTTATGGGACGGATCTGACGTAAAAAAACAAAATCAAGATTAAAATATACTTCCTAACCTCTGAAGGATAGGATGAGAATCGCTCCCTGCCCGCAACACTGTGTCTGCAGAAGCGACAACAGGTCCTGCCGAAGGGACGCCAGATTGGTGGGAAGCCCCCGTAACCCTCCTGTGGCTTTCGACTTGCCCTCTCCCTGGTCCTGGGAGTCCGACAGAGGTCCAGGCCTAGAAGTGTTATGGGGCCGATCTGGAGTGCGGAAACGTATGGTCCTAGCGAATAGCAGTCTTCGTATGTCGTCTTCACGTCCCGCAAGTAATGTGAAGCGAACACCGAATTGCTTCGCCAGAAGGTGGTACCCAGAAGATCGCAAAGGGACATGTTCTTCTGGAAAGCCACCGAGGTTGCAATGGTTCTAACTTCGTGAGCCTTAACTTCAAAAGACTCAAGTCACTGTCTTGAACGTCGGAAAGTGCGTCTAAAATGGTGCTTCTAAAAAAGCACGCCAGTGCATTCTTAGAAAGAGGCAAATCCGGCCTCTTGACAGAGCACCACAGACTGTCCGAAGGACCTCGACTTTCCCAAGTCTTCTGCAAATAAAATTTGAGAGCCCTGACAGGACACATGACTCTTTCTGGTTCATGTCCGAGAATTTCCGTCATACCCTTAATCTCGAAGGTCCTGGGCCAAGGGGTAGACGGGTTCTCGTTTTAGCAAGAACATACGGCTTAGAGAACATACTGCATTATGGCCTCTAAAACCTACATGATTATTGATAGCCTGAAGTTCACTAACTCTCTTCGCCGTAGGCAGAGCAGTTAGGAAAAAAAAAAACCTTCCTTGTCACATTCTTGAGACGCCGAAGAAAGAGGCTCGAAGGTATTTGACATAAAAAATTTAGGACGACATCCAGGTTCCAGGGAGGCGTCCTGGAATGAGGTACCTTGACAGTCTCAAAGGATCTCAAGAGATCGTGAAGATCCTTGTTGTCGGCTGATAGTCTGAATGCAGTTAGACTCAGAGCGGGGAAGTTTTGAGGTACCTTTCGAAATGGGGCTGCCTGAGCAGATCTACCAAGGGACGTCCCCATAACCTCCACAGCTCCTGACATACTTCCTCGTGAAGGGTCCACTCGGTCAGTAGAAGCTGCCGCTGTCGACCGAGAAGGTCCGCGCGGATATTCTCCACTCCTGCAACGAACCTCGCAAGGATCGTGATCCCCCGCGCATGGGCCCAAAGCAGGATCTCCTTCGCCAGGGCGAACAGGGACTGGGAACAAGTTCCTCCCTGTTTCTTGAGGAATGCCAGGGCTGTGGAGTTGTCTGAATTTACTTGTACGACTCGGCCTGACACTTGGCTCTCGAAGGATTGAAGGGCCAGCAGGATCGCCCCTAATTCCTTGAGATTGATGTGCCAGGACACCTGTTACCCTCTCCAGGTGCCTGACACTTTCTCCCCTCCTAGTATTGCTCCCCATCCCTCCCTGGGAGCGTAGGAAAACAACACCAGGTCGGGGCTCTGAAGGCATAGAGAAACCCCTTCCGCCAACCTCGAGGGGTCGAGCCACTACCTCAGGTGAATCTTGAAAACGGGAGAGATCTTCAGGGTCTCCTCTAGATTCTCCTTGTCTATTCAGTTTTCCGCCAGGAAAAACTGGAGCGGCCTGAGATGAAGTCTTCCTAGGGAAACAAACTTCTCCAGAGAGGAAATGGTCCCCAGCAAACTCGTCCATTCCCTCACCGAGCATATTTCCTTCCTTAGGAAGGATGAGACTTTTTCTAAGCATTGCTACTGACGTTCCTGGGATGGAAAAGCTTGAAAAGCCACTGAATCCATCTGAATCCCCAGATAGACGATGGACTGCGTCGGGATCAGATGGGACTTTTCTTCGTTCACTAGAAGTCCTAGGGACTTTGTCAACTCTAAATTCGCATTCAGGTCCTCCAGACACCTTGACTGTGAAGAGGCTCGGATGAGCCAATCGGCCAGGTAAAGCGAGATACGAATACCCGCCAAGTGAAGCCATCTCGCCACATTTCTCATGATAAACGTGAAGATCATGGGAGCTGTGCTTAGCCCGAAGCAAAGAGCTCAGCATTGAAACACTCGTCCCCCTAGTACAAACCTCAAATACTTCCTCGACTGGGGATGTATGGGAACGTGAAAGTAAGAGTCCTGTAAGTCCAGAGCGACCATCGAATCTCCTGGTCTTAATGCTCCTAAAACAGACTGGGACGTCTCCATCGTGAACTTCTCCTTCACCATGAAGCGGTTCAGTCTACTGACATCAAGGACTGGACTCAATCCTCCCGACTGCTTCGGAACTAGGAACAGTCGGTTGTAGAATCCTGGGGAGTCCAGCTCCAGGACTTGCTCCACAGCTCTGGCTCGAGCATTTGCTCTAATAGCTCGAAAAGGATCTGTTGCTTCTCTTGAAGGAATGAGGATGACAGATCCCTGGGCGACGTGCACAGAAGTGGTGAGTCGAGAAAGGGGATCTTGTATCCTCTCTCGATAACTTCAAGGGACCATGTCTGCCCCTCTTACTCTCCAGGCTCTCGCAAACGAAAGAAGCCTGGCTCCTACAGGTGTCTGGAGGCGCTGCAAATCACTTCCTGCCCCAAGGTTTAGGCGGGGCTCCGCCTCTGAAAAGACCTCTACCTCGGGGAGAAGATCTAGAGGAAGAAGCTCCTCCACGAAAGGGCTTCTACTTCCTGGAGGTCTGGCCCGACAACGACATCAAAGGGACTGCCGGGCGTCTTGACGAGTGGGCCAAGAGGTCTTGAGTGGCCTCCTTCAAGCTGGAGGAGAGATCCTTGAACAAGGACTGGGGGGAAGAGATGGCTCGAAAACGGGGAGAACAGCAAAGCCCTCTGCGACGGAGAAACTGACTTTGCAAAAGTATGACGCCAAAGGCATCTGGTGTTCCCAGGCGGTCACCCATCCAAGTACTGACCAGACCCAACGTTGCTTAACTTCGCTGATCGCATGAGAAGCGGTGCTTTCAACGTGGTATGGCCGTTGGCTGGTAGGGCCAAAGGCTGTAAAGTTACAGTACAAGGCCCTCTTCTTCAAGAGGCCCGTACAAAAGAGGGAAGCCAGTTCCTCTGAGCCATCCCTGACTGCCTTGTCCATGCAGTTCAACACGCTGGACAGCTCCCCCAGGCAGATCGAGTCGGGACTCCTAATCCTGACGTCTAGAGCCCCCAAACACCAGTCCAGGAAATTGAAGACCTCCATGGTTCGAAACAGTCCTTTCAAATGGTGATCCGTCTCCGACATAGTCCAGGACACTTTGGCAGCCGACAGGAGGGACCTTCTAGGCGCGTCGACCAAGCTAGCGAAGTCTCCCTGGGACAACGAAGGAACTCTAGAGCCGACGTCCTCCCCGGTCTCTTACCACATACCTGCCTTGCCGCTCAGCTTGGACGGAGGCAGGGCAAAAGAAGTCTTGCCTTGGGTCTTCCTTCCTCCATCCAAGTGTTAACCTTCTTGAAGGCCTTCTTCGTCGCCAGAGACGAAGTCATCTTGACAAACCCCGGCGCTCTCCTCGTCTAGGACGAAGCAAACAGCGAAGGAGGAGAGAGAGTGGCCGAGGGTTTGAAACTTGTCGCCAAACAAGTCCTTAAGAAAGGCCGGCTAACACCTGGTAGTCCGTAGACGAGGAAGGGGGAGGCTGCTCAAGGACTGCAGGCTCCGACTCACAAGAGACTTCTCCCTCTTCAATGGGAGAAACGAAGGCCTTGCGGTCCAACACGCAGATGGGATCTACGCTTCCCCGCAGACTTTGATTGCTCTGAAGCTTCACTTCGAGCAACCAAAGAGGCGTCCTCCCGAGAGTCCATCCGAGCGTCCTGCACGGCAGCGAGAGGAGCGTCCTGACGAGCAGCTACAGAAGCGTCCAGGATAGCTGCTTGCGGAGCGTCACGATGGCGGTCCAGCTGAGCGTCCTGCACGGCAGCGAGAGAAGCGTCCTGACGAGCAGCTACAGAAGCGTCCAGGATAGCTGCTTGCGGAGCGTCACGCTGGTGGTCCAGCCGAGCGTCCTGCACGGCAGCGAGAGGAGCGTCCTGAAGAGCAGCTACAGAAGCGTCCAGGATAGCTGCTTGCGGAGCGTCACGATGGCGGTCCGGCCGAGCGTCCTGCATGGCAGCGAGAGGAGCGTCCTGACGAGAAGCTACAGAAGCGTCCAGGATAGCTGCTTGCGGAACGTCACGATGGCGGTCCAGCCGAGCGTCCTGCACGGCAGCGAGAGGAGCGTCCTGACGAGCAGCTACTGAAGCGTCCAGGATAGCTGCTTGCGGAGCGTCACGCTGCAGCAGAGCGTCACGATGGCGATCCAGCGAGCGGTGAACACGACTGGGAGACGAAGCATGCTTGACAGAAAGGCCCCCCAGTCAATATATTGTGAAATAGGCTACCTACTTGGGAAGTCTCAACTCCCGCTTAGCCTACGAGTACTAGAATTTGGCTCGCCTACGTTAGGCAGGTAGATTTAAATCAGTCTCGGCGAGATAAAACCTATTCTCGTCGTTTTAACTAAAATTATGGTAGGTTATCTCCTCACCCTGACTAAAACTAATGTTTGATACCGACCTGAGTAAATTATGGCATCTTTAACGTTTACCGTGCTACTTTGAACTCGCGAAAGCGTTTGTTTACTTTTTACTAGGAGGCAGCCATTTGCCTACGTGACGTCACTCTAGTCCCGCTGCTCTCGGTAGACTATCTCCAAAAACAAACCTTACATTCCTTTAATAACTCCATAAGTGTTTGATTTTGTTGTAACAACATAGTTACGAAAACTTTATTGGACATATCCTCTTCAGCGTCCGCCTTACGAGTCCGTTTTCACGACGTGCACTTTGACTGACCCAGCGTTACTATTGTTTCTTCTTTATTATCGCTTGACTCGCTCAATCTATGCACCTTCGCAATAGATAATATTTGTTAGCCATCTTCCAGATGCAAAAAGGAGCACTATTAGTGCGAGAATGAAATCCTGAACTAATAAATTAGCAGGGTGGGAGGCAAAGTAAGCGATCATTTATCAAGCAAACCTGCCCCCTACACCTCATGCATGTAAAGAGAGGATCTACCGAAACTTTCGGTAGCCTCACCTTAAACTCATTCACACAATATACTCTGAAGCTAGCATAACTAGATCCAGACATCATCCAAAGAGCAATCAAAAGCAAATTCCACAAAAGCGTATGCCAATCCACAATCCAAAGACAAAAACCAAAAGTCAAATAGAATACTTAAGTGGAAAATAACGAGTTTACGAAATCCAAAGACGGAGGTACTGAAAACAGTTGTTGACAGTACCGGCGACAGAGAAAATCTGAATAGAAAATGGGAATGGTTCCTGATACCCGCCTCCCAGCGGCGGGAATGGGTATTAACCACCTGGCCCCACTGCGTGTGCCGCGAGTTTTTGGAATTCTGTCGGACTTCGGAGAATACAGCTATATATATATCTGACAGGTAAGTTGCATGAACAAACCTGACAATTGAAGACAGCCTTTACTAATTACCAAAAATAATTATGAATTTGTTAGATGCAGAGAAAACCAATCAATCTCAAGCTACCAGAACGAACGAAAACCTGATACAAGGAGGTTAGGACCAGGAGAGTGGGAAATATTTGCTGACTGTATCTGCAATGTCAATCTTGAATATGTGGGGGTAAACTGCACTGTGTAACCATTCAAGCATCACCAGAGATGGTCTGCAGAGCAACACATTAAGAGGAGATTTTCAACGCCAAAATTATGTAGGCTCAAATCAGACCAAAAGGAAGGTACTGCACTTAGGGTACAACATTTGTGGTACCTTTCTGGCTCATTGGAATGTAAAGCAGATACTTTGAAGGTCATAAGAAAACAGAATCATGAGCTGGAGGAAGCAGAATAGCTGTACCACTTGCAAAGGGGTACCCCATAAGTAAAATAAGGAATTAGTACTGATGCTTAATGCTTCTCATTGCAAAAGGGATGTAGCCATTGAAACAGAATGGTAAGCCTGAAATGGTCTGACCATACATTTCCCAATTTCAACCCAGAGCAAAGTGAAAAGATCAGATTACAAATGGAGAATTGAGTGTGTCAAGACCATCTGGATTGAGACAAAGGAAATGCATTTGTAGTGTGGTGTAGAGAAAATCAGTCGATGTTTGCCAATATTTGGTTCTGGCATCACCCATGGTGATTATGCACAAGACGAGAGGCTTCAAGATGAAGATATAAACTCAAGAGACTCCGTAACATTCAACAAAGGCAGGAATCTAAGTCAGACCATATATATTGTTAACAGGAAGGCAGCTTATAATGACGATGACAGAGAAACCTATGCAGGAGAGAATGCATGAATCAAAATAAGTATGAATAAACACTGTATTATAGAGAGAAAAAGATAAAGAAGTCAATAAAGAACCACAAACAAATCAGCACTAAAAGAGGATAATGGACATAGAAGAATAATGGGATCCGATGGCATCTAAGCAATGGAACTGCATGAAGTATCGCAACCGATATCTCCAAAGAATTATTACAGTACCACCGCAGGATCCAACAATAAAAGCAGGTATGGATAGTCATTGTTGGGGTGTCAAAAGGAATACAATTCTGTCCAATGGAGTGGAATGAACTGCAACCTGACTTCTCCCATGACTGGAGAATTACCAGCACAGATATCCCTGGGAAATCAGGCATTTCAAGATCGTTGTAAATAGAATTATATCGCAATCTAGTGCCAGGGAAGAATTAAACTAGAAATAAGGGACTACAGTTAAAATTCGTGGAAGACAAGCTACAACGAATGAAGTCTCTGTACTGGAAATGCTACCAAGAGAACACACGTCACAAGCTCAGTACATATGCACTGTACGTTACATAAGGCCTTTGGACAGACTGGGACGTGGAGAACTATCAGCGAAGTTAAGTGTATGAGGGAAGGTGGTTAAAATACAGTATCAAGTTCATATAAAACTGGTCCTGGAATCAAAAGGATGCAGAAGGGACTGAAGAGCAGCAGATTAAAATGGTAACGTCAAATATGGGATGCGGTCGGGCAGTGCGCTGTCCCACTGTTGTCAAAACTTTGACAAGAGAGATTGTATTTTGTTGTGGTATAGTTTCACGTATTCTCTTTCAATTTACGTAAAGTGGAAATGCGCGTTATTAAAAGAGGATATTATGTTTTGTTGTGCTTGCATTTAATAACGAAAAGCGTTGTTTTGGCTGTTTAGTGTATTTAATTGTAAGCATACGTGTAATAGTGCTTAACTACCGGTACTGGTTGTTTGTCCGGTGGTTAGTCGAATGTTGGGTGTCGTCAAAGACGACCATGAAGGCAGTCTCTTCACAGCCTTGATACAGTGTGGTTCGAGCTAGTAAGGACTCAAGAAGGGGGAATGCAGCCATACTTGTCGGTGCCTTTAAGTCCACTTAAGTATTCCTTTTCATCTTAAAGTAGATTTAGGGAAAAATTCATTTAGGAGATAAACATATCTAAATGTAAGGAGAATTTCTTGAGGTGTGTTTTGGATGAGGGTTACAGAGATTGTGCTCACGCCCATCTGATCTACCATATTTCAAGCTAGGAACATTGAATGTACCAACAGTAAGTTTATATCATTTGTGTTTAGATTAATCTACACAACGCATTGTATTAATTTAATTGCAGTTTGAACTAGCATAAGATGAAGTAACTTGGTTGTCATAGTATAAGACTTAGGCTAAGATTAGGTTAGTATGTTTCGAATCGTTTAGGCTGCACGATAACACTGACGATTTGAAATGCTCTACTTATTCTCAGTGAATCAGAATAATTGAGTGTAAATGACAATAGACTACGAACATGTCAGCTCTGTGACCAATACAGGAAAACAAGAAGACCATTTGTGCTACTGGGTAACTGGATGACAACACACTTGCATTGCAATATGATATGAAGTCTGGGATTGGTGAAGCTAAATGACCTCTTCAAGAAACAAGTATACTGAATCAGTCAAGTATGGTGAGTATGTATGTTCATAAGTTTGTGACGTACGACATGAAAAATGTGAAATGAGATTTTTTTGCCAAAAACAGATTAAGGAATGAATCTTCCACAGGAAGAATACAGTAGGTCTGGACAGAAAATGAACCGCAAAAATGATGCACAGGTCAAAACAGACGAAAGAGGACATCTCTACCTACTAACATCTTAGGAGACATGACTAAATAGGCTAAAACAAAAAATAGAGTAAAAGTGTAAGCAAATGAGAGACGACATGATGGAATTACGACGTGCCGAAAGGGAGAAATATAACCACAAAATAATGCAACAGGAAAAGCAGTTTTCTCATAAACTAATAAAGAATAAACAACGATAACTGGAGATGTTGACGTGAGGAAAAGAGGAAGACGACCAATTGTGCTGCTGGGTGAACTGGATGGCACAAAATGTCCACTGTGATAGAAAGTGAAATATACAATTGGGGAAGCAAAATAACTATTGGAAGAAATAAGAACACCAAAAAGAATGTTTACATGTATTTGTGGTAAGTTTTCTTACATGGAATAAACAGCATGAACGAGGCTTAAGTGGAGGAGATTTTCCAGTCACAAAAAAATTAAAGAGTGATGCTTTTGCATGATGGAGATCGAACTGAAAGAGGAAAAACTACCATAACACTGATGCAGACATAAAAAACAGAGAAGAAGGGAAGTCCACAAATGGCCAACATCTTGGGAGACATGGTACTTGCAAGAGCTGGATTCCACCAACTGGGGGACACTAAAACCAAAAGCATGATGTTTCAGGTGTGTGATGAGAAGGGGAAGGCCAACGATAAAGTCACAATAGTACTGAACATGAAAATGACTCCAAAGACCATTACGAAGGTCCCAGAACCGTATCAAAACAGCCTACAGAGACACTTGGAGTAGGTGGGAAGTCAGTGGAGTGTGAGAGACGAGAGAATGGAGATTAATCAATCCTAAAGCTCTCTCATTGCAAGAACAGCTCATGTTGAAGATTCAAACCCTATGCTCTTTGCACTATCTGAAGATTACAATTTGCAACCGTTTAAACCTTCTGGTACTGATTACAGACAGTTTCAGTTATGCCCACCATTCCCAAACCCTACACATTGCAAATTCAACATATATGTACACGTAGGCAACATCTGTTCAAATTGCTTTCCCTGCTTAATACATTTTGTTAATTATCATGCATAAGATGTCCCCTCCTCTCTCTATTGCACAGGAAAACATGACTATGAATAATCAACTGGATGTTGGTCAACCCTATCCAGCAAGTCAGTCCAAATCACCACAGTCTAAACTTTTGACACAATTCCACACATGGCTGAACAACAAGCACCCTTCCTACCCACATACATAACCGCAGCGTGACCGACTTGGCAATGACAACACAAGCAAAAGCAATTGCAGTATCAGAAATGCAGTGGCTATGAAAGTAGCGGAGTGATTGCAGAGTGCCCTGGAAAATCGCAAGAAAGCTTCGTACACAAATACCTCCATGAGACGGCATCTCGCGAACATCTTGCGTAAGAGTGCTTCAATGCTTTTCATGAAGGAGAATAATATGATGCTGAAATTGTACATGAAAAGCGTAAGGACATGTTTCCTGCTGACACATGATCAAGATCATTTTTACCACTACACAGTCATAAGATTGAGACTGAACATTGTAAATATGCTAGATTATTTGCCTATCAAGAAAGGAACGTCCTAAAGAAATAAAGGCTGAGACTGAAAAAGATGAAGTCTATAATTCTTGAAGACAATGCTCTTGACAGGGTGACCCAGAGGAAAATAGCAAAGTCCCTATGCTAGTTAAAGTCACACCAAGGATGAGGATTCAGTCCAAGATGGTGTTATTTTCAAAGGTGAGAAGATTGTCATTCCATCAAGTCTCAGAGCTGATATTAAGAATGTCATTCATTCATCACACATAGGCATAGAAAGGTGTTTATGTATACATAGGGTTAAGAGAATGTATTTAATGGCCAGGGATGAATTCTGAGATCAGGCAATTCATTTTAGCCTGTGAAATGTGTATGAAGTACCCTAGTTCTCAACAAAAGGAAAGTTTAATGTGTCGTGAAACAGCTGACAGACAATGCCGAATGTTGGCATAGACTTGATGAGCATCAAGAAACATAATTCTCTAATAAATGTAGATTACTTTAGTAACTTTCGGGATTTTTATTATCTTGATAATACTTTGTCGAAGACAGTAATTTGAAAACTTCTAAAGCTCATTCTGCTAGATATGGATGGACCTTAATTTGTCTGTGATGAATTCAGACGTTTTTCATCAGATTATGATCCTGAGCATAGAACGAGTAGCCCTACTTATCAGCGACCTAACGGTATGGTCGAGTCAGCTGTTAAAACCTCAAAGCACTTAATGACAAAAGCCATTGAGAGTGGAAAAGACCCTTATCTTGCAATTTTAGACTATAGAAACACCCCAGTTGTTGATAATGGGGTGAGTCCAGTGGAGTATTGTTTAGGAAGGAGAACTTGTACAAAATTACTCGTTGTCAAAATTACTTGTGTCAAAATGTAAATCTACATCTGGCCAGAGGAAAAGAAAAGCTTAATGTCACAACTACGTGGTATTATGACAGAAACGCTGAAGATTTAGATGTTTTGCATCAGGGTGCCAATGTACATGTCAAACCACACGTCCTGGGTGAAAGGGAGTAAGAAAAGGGTGAATAGTAGGTCATACTTAATTGAAAGTGATGGCAAATTGTTAAGAAGAAACATATTACATTTAAGAGAAACTTCCAATGACTTACGAGAGATGCCAAAAGGTGTTAACACTCCTGCTATAAGTGAACCAATAACTTTTGAGAGTGATGTCTGTGTAAGTCAAAATCTACCTAATGCTGAGAGTAAAGTAACCATTGATAAACCTGTTAGATCAACAAGAAATTAATTACCATCTAAGTTTGCTGACCCTAAAATGTATTCAATGCCTTGAGCTGTAGTGAGACCAAAGTGCTTTCCACAGTATTGAATCTCAGTGTTGGTTATCTCAGAAGTGTACTTGATGCCAAGGTTTGATGTCCTTGTTTGGTGTAGCTTTGTGTAATCGCTTCCTTTGAAGAATAAAAGGAGGATGTTATAATGACATATATTTTCATACAGAATGCAGCCAACTGCAGGTTGCAGATAGCTCAAAGTACAGCCACTTGGCAGATCTACTTTTATTATTTCTTGTACTTCATCTCTTAGATAATAAATGTAAGCAACAAGAGACCCTGTGTTCTTAACCATATATTTTCCAGCACATCAGAACAGAAACGTAACAGCCTAACCTATTTCTATTGAAAAGAGCTTATTACTGTTCAAACAAACTTAAAGTCACCCCTGCAATATCATGATACAGACTGGGAAGGAGGCTGGTCAAGCTTCCTAAAAAGTAACAAGTTATCCAATGTTGGATCATAAGTCATCAAATACTTATCACTAATGTCTGGCTACTGTGGGATATACGTTGAGATACAGATGAACACTTGCCTTTGGAAAACGAGACAGGATTGGCTGAGACAAGGAACAAGAAGGAATCATGACAGACCAACAATACCTCCGTAAATAGTAGCACCCTGCGAACATGTTCTCAACACTAGAAATGCACCTCGCCGCATCTAACAAACAGCGCAAACATCGAAGCCGCACAAACACTTGATTACCTAACGATGATGATGTTAAAACTTCACCAAATATTACAGTGTAGGAAAAAATTGCAGGAACATCCAACCAAAAAGAACCTTTCTTCAGGAGAAGCAAAATTCTGGAAATAACTACCATTGGGAAACAATCTGTCTCTTTCTATCTCTCTCTCTCACAAACTATCAGCCTCAACAATCTAAGACACTAGACTGCCAAAAAAATTGACAGTGGTTAAGGAAACACAGAAGAGTACAGAGATGCACTCAGCCTAAAGACAAGGAAAGGGACATCATTGTTTAGTGTAAACATTAGAAATATCAGCTAACAAAGTTTTTAACTATTAAGGAGGACAGTAAGTTCGTACCTTTGCAATTCTCAACCAAGTACAGGAACTTCTGAGTTAACTGCATTTTCCATAATACTATTGTTCACAAGACTTTTGTTTTTTACCAGTGAGTATATGAATGTAACCACAATGAACAAGACTTGTAAATATATGAACACTTTGTACTGATGTCTGTACATAGCAAAGATCCCACTTCTAGACGGGAGCACAAACACCACCAATGTTCAACCTGGCAAAGTACCTAGGCACTGTATATATGCCGACAGGTTACTGATATGAGGTGGGTGGAGAGGAAAGGATTGACCAAGTACCGTAAACCCCACAAATCACCTAAGCTTGTTCCCTTGACTGCAGTACTGTACTTTACGGGGGTGTAATTTCTAAGAACTCTGAAAGCCATTGCTTTCTTTGGTTTTCCCTAAACTCTCGTAGGGGTCATGTTTGTGGTGTGCTTTTGTTTGTGCTGATAACTTTATGCCAATGAAATTGAACAACTTTTGTTGAATACGGTAAGAATGAATCTTATTACGTTACATAAAATCATTCCTTAATATGGCAAGTTGATATAATCCTCAATTTTCTGACACCCCTGGTATTGCATGACCATGTTTGCGCTGATTCACTGCAGTGTGGGATATGTATGCAATATTATGTAGTTTTTGATTAATTAGCCATAAAACATACAAACATTTCCTCAAAGAACTTGGGTTAAGTGGGCCATATTGTTTCATGCTTGCAGGCAACAATAGAGATATCCTGGCTAGAAGAGGTATGAACATTTGTCGTGTACAGGAGGTAAAATAAGATGGAAATATAAATACAGTTGATAGTGGCACGAAGAAATATAAACAATATTTAAAATGCGATAAGCATACAAATCAAAGAAGCAATGGCTGGCGACGAGACAGAAGTAGGGCAATGCATACAAGAATGAAACCTGTATCTCAAAGTTTGTGTCAGATTTAACCTTTATCGGATTAGACATAAACTCTCTCCACTCTCCTGCGTCTTATGATCTTACTGCCTCAACATTAGAACTATCTTTTCAGGAATTCCTGGGCTATCCTACAGGTCTTTGCCCCCTGATATTTCCAAATCTACTGCTTTTCTAAAAGTCACTTTTTGGAATGAAGGTAACACATCTGATCCCAGTATAATCACTATCTGAAACAAGCAACCGGCTAAAAGCATTAACGGCCAAGTCATTGATGAACAGATCAGAAAATAAGAAAGCCTGACAAAGAAAGAAAAGAGGAAAGACAGGGAAAAGAGCATTTTATAATAAACAAGGGAAAAGGTGACACTCTACAATATGTAAATTTAGGAGGAATACGATTACATCAGAAGTCGCTGGAATAAAACTGAGAAATGTTGCTAAAACTGATACTGCAACTGTTTGCCAATAGAGGTTACCAGAACACAAACAGTCTAAAATGTGGCCCCTGAAGAATATAACATAAAACTTATTTGTGGATTCTGAGAAGGCATTTGACCAACAATTATACATCACATAGGCAAAAGCTACCAGAAAGACACTTTGAACTAGTGATGCTACCCCGTAACACACAACCTAGAGCGACGACAGTGGATTACCCACGAGTCCTTTGGTGTTTACTAAAGTAAATGGGGAATTCTTACAAGCAGAAGAAACAGTGGTAACAGTATAATCTGAGGACAAAGTTAGAGAAATGTTTTAAAGAATGAAAGTGTTACGGAAATGAAAGGACTGAAAATCAGTGTAAGACAAAACTTACAGTGACTGGAATAGGCAAGAAAAAGATACCATATGACATAAATCCAAGGCCCTGTCTTTTCCACCCCCACTGTACTCCCAAAATATCAAATCTTAATAATATTTTGTACTAATTGGCATAAACAATAAACAAGACCAAGTCTATAAACAATACACTGTACCAGAGAAGCACTAAAAATACATTGAAGCACACTGGAGTACCAATTAATACCAGTTAGCCTGCTACTCCTTTCTTGCTCTGCTAAGTTTGTCTCGTCTATGAAAATTCCCCCAGTACAGCCTAAGTTACAGGAGACCCTGGAATGGTATGACCACATACATCCTACATTTCAGGACTGAGCAAATTGGGAAGATCATTTTACAAATGAAGAGTGCCAAGAACATCTGGTTTTGGAGGAAGGGAGCAGGTTTATAGTACGGCGTAGAGAAAATAAGTAGATGTTTGCAAATGCTTGGTTCTGGCATTACCAAAGATGATTATGGACATGACGAGAGGCTTCAAGATCAGGTAAAAAACTAGAGACACACTAAAACATTCAACAAAGGCAGTAATCCAAGAAAGAAGATCGTAAGTG